>JANAVB010007399.1:46707040-46722040 GCA_029216955.1 Iris pallida
GTGGAATTGGTGCAACACATGTTGCATCATTTCCTCCTACTACCGCAATAAATGTTGCAGCCAAAATGGTTGCAACTCCACTTGCTGCAACATTTGCAACACAGATTACATCATTTCCGATGATTTTCTCTTTATTCAATGGCATAATGACACAACCAAACAATGGATTTACATTTACCGTAGCAAAAGTTGCATCCATGCATATAATTCTAAACAATGGATTTTTGAATCCTGAAACATCATTTACATGCAACCAAACAATGGATTTGCAACATGACTTACAAGGAATGCTACATCCAACATATGTATGCTACATGGGATTTCCATTTACAAGCAACCAAACACCCCTTATATGTAACATGTACAAAAGACAGATTACAAAAACTATAGGACAGCCAGAACTGAGCCCAAAGCAAGTTCTTGAAACTTTCTTTTTATCTAATTGTATCTTTTATTTACTAGAAAATTTTATGTAGTAAATATCTCTCTTATTTTGGTGTTGTTTATCTCATCCTCCTATGCAGCCTGTTAAAATCTGCTTTTGCTTGCAGGTACATAACTTATTCTAGAGAGGAGGAGGCTGTCCGTTGTATTCAGGCTGTACACAATTTTGTCTTGGAAGGTAAACCCTTAAGGTAAGTTTTGCAACTTTTATGCTTTATGTTTAGATGTCTGTTTTACCTTTTATTGAGATTTTTTCCCCTTTATTTATCCAGAGCATGCTTTGGTACTACGAAGTATTGCTACACTTGGTTGAGAAATATGGTAAGCCGAATAATTGTTTGAATGGTCATGTAGATGTGTATTCAGTAAAAATTCAAATTATATGAAATCTATGTAGTTTTTTTTTCTTAATTTCACTTTGAGGAGATGCCTTCATTGATCCAGATTTGCAGCAACCCAGATTGTCTTTATTTGCATGACATAGGTAGCCAAGAGGACAACTTCACCAAAGATGAAATTATATCAGCTTATACAAGGTATTTTCTGCTACAACCTTGTTCCATTTGTGTTACCTACACTTCCTTGACAGTTTTTACTTTTCATCTTCAACGAAAGTCTGCTGCCAGAATTTGATATTGTTACTAAATTAGTTGGTCAATGCATATTCTGTATGGCTACCGAGGTTCACAATATCGGTATCGGAATCGGTATCGGACTATTCCTATGAGTATTGGTATCGGCGATATCGGTAGTATCGGCGGTTTCGGATCGGAGTATCGGATTTCTTGGTATCGGAAAACAAATAATTATTAATAAATTATTTACATTAAAAATATATATTTTATACATTTAGGCATAATTTTAAGTATTTTCAGTGTTATTTCTTAGTAGTTTTAAAATTAAATGAAATATTAGTCACCCTTACCGATTGGTTTACATATAGTAGATTGATGTTCTTCTTTTACGTGCTTTTACAACATTATTATGCTTTAAACCCTTCTTGATTTGTCTTTTTCGTTTAATTTTTTTTTGCCGAATTGACCGGAAAAGAGACTCTCAATGTCGGTATCGGTCAGTATCGGGTATCGGTCGGTATCGGATCGGGACATGCCAAACTGTATCGGTATCGGCCGATACTTTAAACCATGAATTGGCTACCAAACTCTCTCTCTCTCTATATATATATATATATATGTGTGTGTGTGTGTGTGTGTGCGTGCTTTCACACCCAAAATAGGGTGTATATCTTAGTGAGGTTTCGGTAGTATTTAATTATATTGCCATCACACTATTATATAGTGGGTATTGCTAAGGTTAACAAAGAAAGGAGTAGGTTAAAAGTCCTTTGAATCTGATAAGTACTTCTGAATCTTGTGTTGCAGATTTGCTTTTAGTTTATTTAGGCCTTCACACTGGAAATTTTTCTATATGTATATCTTTGAAATCTGATGTGTTTTTGGCACGAATATGACAGGGCCTATGGCTTACCAAGTATTGGATGCGTTATTTCTGCAATTTTTCCATATTTTATAACTTTCTGTCCTCTGTACACTTTTTTATATTTATAATGACACAGGAGACATGCTTCATTACTTTATTTTGGATATTGTATAAAAGTGCACACAAGGTTTTTTTTTCCCCTTCTCAAGACAGATTTTTACAGCTTGATCTAATACAAATTTGTTATGGCAGGAGTAGGGTTCCACAGATTTCTTCTAATAATTTGCAGCCACGTGCTGGAAATATGTTGCCTCCTCCGACAGATGAGTTATCTTATGGTGTGGCAGTTTCTACCAAGCAGGCTACAAAGAGTGCCTCAAACGTAAGGCGGAATCTTCCTCAAATGAAACTTGTTTTGATTGACCATTTATTTTTGATTGCCTAAAGTTCTTAACTCATCTGACTATACTTGATGATTGTCCTTTCCTTGTACTATATTGTGATGACTGGTTGACACTATATTTGGTTAAATTTTCACCAGAACACCGCATCTCAGGTCAGAAGTTCTAATGACATTGGTGGCACAAGATCTGTATGCCTCCCGGTGGCTGCTTCATGGTATGTTCCTTCCCATTCTTTAGCTTTCTTGACGGAGTTCGTACCTTTGCTAAAACTGTAGCTTCAGGGGATTGCGCTCTTCAAGTTGCCGGTCACCAGCTTCAAGTATGGCATGCTCGCAAAGCTCTTCGAGAACTAAAACAGAGGGTTTGAATATTCCATCTAGTTCTTCAATGCTCACCAGCACAAGACGCACTTCTGCATGGAACGATGATACACTTACTACATCAAAGGTATCAGAAGGAACACATATGGGGGACAAGGATGGTAGGTCCAGGTCCTCAGAACCTTTAAGGCATGGTAGTGATAGGGAGTATAAAGTACCAGATATGTCATCAGGCACAATCCTAGATGCAGGCCATACTTCTGCTTCTGCTTGGGATGATGACATTATAACGTCAGTGATATCTGAAGGAGGGCACAAGGAATCCTCGAGACCTGGTGGCAGGGGTTTCGTAACATCTTCATTGGATACATCAGAAGAAATTGACATGGATGAAGCACGGCCTTCTGCTTGGGACGATGATCTTGTTGCTACATCAAAGGTGCCTGAAAAAAGGCAGTCTCTTGTTGTTGACAGATTTGAATCATGGGATACATTGGAACCTGGTGCTGATTCCTCTCAGGCACATGCTTTAGATAATTCGTCAAAGGTTGTCACTGTAGCACCTTGTACTTCTGGGGCTTCCTCCAGTTTCTCATCTAGCCCTCATGACACACCACCGAAAAGTAATGGAGGTGCCACCGTGTCTGTGTCTGTAATCAATACACACCCACTGGATTCTTCAAGTCTTGAGGGTTCTGTTAGTCAGTCCAATAGTTCTGGTCCTGCTGATCCTACTTATGTCAGTACAGCTGTAAATAAAACTATAGATAGTTTGTTGTTAGGGCTGTCTACAGTAAAGCTGGAAAACAATACCGGGTTTGATCCTGTCAGTATGGGCAAACATCAAAATTCATCTGAAGATCTTCATTTGTCCCTTATGATTGGAAGTTTTGGTTCAAGATTACATACTATTCATCCAGAAACTGGATCAAAATTGTCGAGTTCTGTTGCACAAAGTAGTGGTTCTTCAATTTCTGATGCACATGTTTCCACAGACTTATCTGACATGAAGTTAGAACTGCAAAAGCTAGAGCTATCATCTACGAGAAATCGTGTGGATGATAACCTAGCTGCAGCTGATGATCATAGACTGGGACTTTCAGGCAGCAGTAATCCTTCATGTTTGTCACACAAGAACAGCCTTTTGAATGTGTCCAATCACTTGATCAATATTTCTCAGAATGGTGATCTTGGCGATAAATGGGGTTTAAGTGATAAAAATACTGGAACTATAGGGACAGAAATAGTAAAAGGGCCATTCTCATTTAGAGAGAATGAATTTGCATTTGTAAATGGGCACAACAAGGAAGTGTTGAATACTTCTGCTAACTTTGAGAGGGTCCCTGAGTATCCTGGTACGAGCCACCCTGTTAAAGAATTCAGACACTCAAGGGGTTCCAATGATATACCTACTATGCAGGAAACTGTAGTTGTAGATAAAGGAGAAGGAACCATTGTATCTGACATATTATCGCTAGAGTTTGATCCATGGGATGACTCATGGTCATCTGCTAATAATTTTGCGAAACTTCTTGGTCAAATGGATAAACAAGACGGGCTTTCTAAACTATCGAACTCGTGGAAGACACAGAAGAGTAACCATAATGAATCTAGGTTTTCGTTTGCCAGGCAGGAAAATCAAGCAAACCTTGGAGACAGTTCTTGCAGGGACATCAATCATGCACAGAGATTTAACTCTTTAATGCAGGGGTCATACGAAAATAATTTTGAAAATACTTCCCGAATTAATAATTTTGAGGGTGCAAATGCTATTGGGAACCACAGTTCTCTCATTTCATGTGATAGGATATCTGGTGAGTTTCTTTTAACATGTTAATTTCCGTTGGTAATGGTTGGATGTTGTGGAAGGCATGAATTATGAATTAGTTTGTGGATATGTTTCAAGTTGATATCATTTATGTCGGAATAGATGTTTCCCAATTATTATCTATCATTCACTTTACCTTCATCAAAGCAGAACCAACTATCTTGCTGTGTCTTTTTCTTTTCTTTTCGGTATGGGTTAAACCTATTTAATTTTCCATTGTGACATTATTCATCGGTTTGTTCAGTAGAGAATTGCATAGACTGATCAGGACATGCATATGCTATCAACGCTGAATATGAAACTGTGGCGTGTGGAGATTTACAATGTTCTTAGATAGTTAGATGCAGTACTTGCAAGGATAAAAACTGCTCAATGTTGAAACTCAAGTCTGTTTCATCCATTATATTAGATTGCAACTTATTCTCATTTTAATTGTTTACCAAGTCACATATTAGCTCGAATGATATATTTGAAGATAAAAAGTCGAAGGGGGTAATACGATGATACAACGATACTACGAGTACGAGATCCCTATACAGGGGATTTCAAATAACTGATTCAAACAAGTACAAGAAATAACGTTTTCACTGCAACCTTGTGACATAATGAACATTAATCCAACTTCAGTATGCTGTCATTAAGTGCATGGCTTCTTGTTTGACAATGGAAACTAACACTGGCAGTAAGAGAGTGAAGAAAGTTATAATGTTTCTTTGATTTGTTTATAGACAGCTCTTTGATATATCCTTTGTTCTTTGTCGTTAGAATCTTAGTTTGACTACAATGGAACAATTTTTATGCTCGCTCTTGTCATTGTTGAAAAGTGATTTTAGTCGAGATATATTATAAACGTGATAAGAGGAATGACATATTGGCCACGAGGCTTGGGTAAATAATTATTGGATTGTTATTGAGATGGAAAATGCTAAGTCTACAAACCAAAGACTTACAATCTTCTTACAACCTCTCTCTCCCATCCCTTACACATGGGTCCCACCAGGTCCCCGCCTGCCCTCTCACCCCCCCTGCTACATGGGCTCCACCCGACCCCACCACGTCCCCCCCTCCAATCGAAGTCCGACACGTGGCGGTTGTAAGGAAATTGTAAGCATTTGGACGTAGGTATAGCAAAGCTCTATTGAGATATGAGAAGATCAATTTCATGCTAGTACTCGTGGAAAGCAGAAGACTGTTCATGAAGTAGCCCAATGGCTAGTCATTTACATGAGCAGTATATATATCTGTGATGCTGCCCTACGAAGTACAAACTCTATAATGCAGAATCTTTTTGGTGCTAAGTGGTCTACATATGTCGTGGACATTCTTTATGTTTACTTGGCTTTGAAAATTTATAAAACTTCTTACTTTAAGGCATTATCTTAATTTTATTTGCTTGCTTGGTGTTTGCACGGCTGATATCTTAGTTGGCTTGCAGAGCTTAGGGTTCACACTAGATTGTAGCAATTGAAATAAATGATTTCTTTGGCCTTGCTTTCTTTGACATTAAAAGTTCTAATATGATGTTGCTGGCATGTGGTGCTGACTGCGTGGCTGTATATCAGGCTTGGACTAATTTGGTGGTTGGCTCTTATGTAT
Organism: Iris pallida; assembly: GCA_029216955.1. Lineage (NCBI taxonomy): Eukaryota > Viridiplantae > Streptophyta > Magnoliopsida > Asparagales > Iridaceae > Iris > Iris pallida. Next base: position 46,713,073 of record JANAVB010007399.1, read on the forward strand.
ACAACACGTCAGCACTACCACCACTATCACCACCAACAAAGCTTTTCCCCAAATTCTATTTGAATTTCTTCTAATCTTCCCTGTTTTCTGTAACTAGCAAAAATATATTAGGCTATTGAATATTGATGAATTATTTAGTAATTATTTCATATATCTGCTTAACCATTGACCGCTGTTGTAAAAATCCGACTAGTCGGCCGACTAGCCCGACTAGTCGGTAGTCGGCCTTCGCCAACTCGACTAGGGGGCTAGTCGGCAAAAAAATAGGCTCAAGCAATAATCGGACCTAGGCAGCCGAATAGGCGACTAGGCCTCGGTTTAAAAAAAAAAATAGATAAAAAAGATCAAAATCCGACACAAAATTCAGTTCTTTCAAAAACCTAAAAGCAACTGACAGACAAGGAGAAGGAGAAAGAAGAGGAGAAGAAGTTTCAAAAAAGATGCATACCAAGGACATATATTGCCTTTATTCTATTTTTTGGGTACTTAAGTTATTACTTTGATGACATATATATATATATATACACACACACACACACACACACACACAATTAAAAAAACTCAAACCGATTAATCCGACTAGTTCCCCGATTAATGCGATTAATTCCTAGTCCCCGCGAACCGACTAACGGCCGACTAGCAATTTTTACAACCTTGCCATTTACAGTTAATAAGGAACCCTGTTTTCATATATCATGCACGTACTCGTGGAAAGCAGAAGACTGTTCATGAAGTAGCCCAATGGCTGGTCATTTACATGAGCAGTATATATATCTGTGATGCTGCCCTACGAAGTACAAACTCTATAAAGCAGAATCTTTTTTGTGCTAAGTGGTCTACATATGGTGTGGACATATATACAACACGTCAGCACTACTGCCACTATCACCACCAACAAAGCTTTTCTCCCAAATTCTATTTGAATTTCTTCTAATCTTCCCCGTTTTCTGTAACTAGCAAAAATATATTAGGCTATTGAATATTGATGAATTATTTAGTAATTATTTCATATATCTGCTTAACCACTTACAGTTATTAAGGAACCCTGTTTTCATATATCATGCTAGTACTCGTGGAAAGCAGAAGACTGTTCATGAAGTAGCCCAATGGCTGGTCGTTTACATGAGCAGTATACATATCTGTGATGCTGCCCTACGAAGTACAAACTCTATAAAGCAGAACCTTTTTGGTGCTAAGTGGTCTACATATGGTGTGGACATTCTTTATGTTTACTTGGCTTTGAAAATTTAAAGAACTTCTTAAAGGCATTATCTTAATTTTATTTGCTTGGTTGGTGTTTGCACGGCTGATATCTTAGTTGGCTTGCAGAGCTTAGGGTTCCCACTAGATTGTAGCAATTGAAATCAATGATTTCTTTGGCCTTGCTTTCTTTGACATTAGAAGTTCTAATATGATGTTGCTGGCATGTGGTGCTGACTGCGTGGCTGTATATCAGGCTTGGACTATTTTGGTGGTTGGCTCTTATGTATACAACACGTCAGCACTACCACCACTATCACCACCAACAAAGCTTTTTACCCAAATTCTATTTGAATTTCTTCTAATCTTCCCTGTTATCTGTAACTTGCAAAAAAATATTAGGCTATTGAATATTGATGAATTATTAAGTAATTATGTCATATATCTGCTTAACCATTTACAGTTATTAAGGAACCCTTTTTCCTGTAACTAGCAAAAATATATCAGGCTTGGACTAATTTGGTGGTTGGCTCTTATGTATACAACAGGTCAGCACCACCACCACTATCACCACCAACAAAGCTTTTCTCTCAAATTCTACTTGAATTTCTTCTAATCTTCCCTGTTTTTTGTAACTAGCAAAAATATATTAGGCTATTGAACATTGATGAATTATTTAGTAATTGTTTCATACATCTGCTTAACCATTTACAGTTCTTAAGGAACCCATTCCTCTAGATATTAGATGTTTGATGTGATGGTCCAAATTTGCATGCCTACTTTTCTTTTAGTTTTAGGACTTCAAATCTTCTTTATCCATGCATCCAGAGCCCGCTGAGTGTCCAGTTACACCCTGAAATGCTGTCATAAATAATTGTATGCTTTAAGTACTCGTTTTATTTTCTCCATTTCCCTGTCATGTTGGCTTTATCATGCATGTTGACTTACATTCTTGTTTCAATAGATAGTTTGACATGCAGTGGTAAATTTGTCTTGTCATCATCTCACATCCTATAATTAATTTATCTTCTTCTTTGAAGGTGTCTCAAGGGCTAATATATCTGCGCCACCTGGGTTTTCTGTTCCAAATAGAGCACCACCTCCTGGATTTTCTTCTCATGATAGATATGATCAGGATTTCAACACATGTTCAGGTTTGGTACTATTGGAGTTCTTTCTTTCTCCCTACCTCGTGTATATTGTTCATGGGAGTGTCTAATCAATGTTTATTTGTTTTATTTTGTAGAGACTTTTCCATTTGGTGGCTCAACTCACAGTCAGTTTCAGGCTTACTCTGCTGGAAATGCTGGCGATGTGGAATTTATTGATCCTGCAATTCTTGCTGTGGGTAAAGGGAGATCGCCTCTTGGAGTAAATAATACAGAGTTAGGTTTAGCCTCTGCTTTTCCCTCACATTTCGATGCCTTTGAGAGTGACCGAAGAATCCAGCTATTGATGCAGCAAGCTATCTCTGCTAATCAAGATCCAAGGATATCAAATCATGTTGCAGAGAGGTTCTCACAGTTTAATGATCCTTATTTATCTTCTAGATTTCCACAGCAGAATCCCAGCAATGTGACTCCTTTTACGCAAATCTCACACCAACCACCCTCGCACGCATTAAACGGCCCGTGGGATGGTTGGAATGGAGTACCAATTGGCAATAGCATGGGAATTGCTGATGTTTTAAGGAATGAGAGGTTTGGACTTAACCATTATATTCCTGTGAATGAGGAACCTAAGTTTCGCATTCCAAGTCCAGGTGACTTGTATAACAGGGCATTCGGAATGTAATTTGGTCTATATGCATGCCACACTGTTTGGTGGCTCTAATGTACTTGAGAATATCCCTGCTTTGGATGACGGCTGGTCTGCAGGACTGTGACTGACTTTAGTCCTTATTGGATGTTTGCGTCACTAATATGAGAAGATGTTCACTTATTTAAGGGCGTATTGCTACCCATCAGGCTTCTTGTTGAACAGGTAAGAGATCTGAGAGTTTGTAGTAATTTTCGTATTGTTAGTTGATTGACGGATATGAACATTTTGTTAGGCTCAAAAAAATCTATTGCCATAACTATTTGTACGTGCCAAGTTCTTGTAAGAATTTGCATGTAGCTTGCACCTGTTTGAGATGTATATCTACTGTTAACTGTATTACCTTGCTACCTGTATCACTAGGCCGTTTTACAAGCTAACCTTTGTTCATGCATGCATGCTAGATTACTATATCGAAAGCAAATAGCAGGAATGTCTTTAGTTTCACAAGAAATGCATCACTTTGATTATTTAAGATGCTAAATAATACCTGCATGATAGTTTTTAGGGTGGGCCATATAAAAGGGTATTTAGATCTTTAGAATAAAGGTTAATTATGATTAGCTTTGTTATCCTAATTTAACTTTAAGGAAGAGAATACTTCCAAAAAATTATGAACTACTTATAGAAGGTTCTAATTGTCTTTTCAAGGAATAGAAGATCCCTGGAAACTATATGAGCTACTTGTATCATCCAATAATTTGACCCCTGCTATATGCTCCTCTGGTCCGGCTTGCAATATTTCTATATCATGTATAGTATCGTCCGATTATCATGTAGCGGTTGTATTAACAACATAGACTACATTAGGTGTAAAACTGTACCCGGAAAAAGCAGTAAGACATTCAGATTAGGTGAATGAACTCTGATAATTTTTGTATTCCAATTGGCCAATTTGTTTGAATTGCCGGAAGATTTTCACGTATTAGACTCGTAGACATCTGCAATTTTCTTCTAAGTAACGGTATTAGGGAAAGTGAACCTCCAGTTCATGTTATGTAACTCGTTACTTTTGCCGCAGGTCAGACATTGCTTGAAAGAATGCTAATTATGTTCGAGTGTGGGAGTGCCTTCTGGAGGAATACGGGCCAACACATTTGGAAACACTGATTTTAAATTGATGTTCTTAAGGTTGTTCAATTCCATATTCCATGTATTTGATTGACATACTATTCTTATAATCCTTCCAAAGTTTATTTGTGAATCTTGCCAGCTATGTTCTCAAAGTAAAATATAGTTTTCTTTCTTGCAGCATATATTCGCTTCCTCCAGGAAATTCTCCAAAATAGGAAATCTGACCTTTTGGATGGCTTTCATTTATTTTGATGGAGATCCTTATATTTGTTTTAACATTGTTAGTGAATCAAGCTTTACTCCGCTTTGACATGCAAAGAGTCATGAAAGCTGCAGAAGAGGCAACTTGAGATTGAGGTTTGTTTTCTTAATAATAGTATGTTTCTTTTTCAAAGTAGTCTTTGACCCAGGATTCCTGTCCCCTCTATTCTCAAGGTGTAAATTTATTTTATTAATGACAAGATAACCTAATTATGGTTAGGAAAAATATGCTACATATGATAGCAACATAGTTTATTATTTTTTCACTAGTGGCACTGTTCTAAAAATCGGCCTAGGCGGCCGGTGCCCTCCCAATGTCCGCCTAGTGTCCCCCGATGCCCGACTATGCATGTTTTTGGGTTTTATGGACAAATTGCTCCAATTTTCAGCATGTTTATTTTGGAACCGCCTTGAACTAGGTGGCCGCCTAGGCGAGCTAGGTGCCCGGTGCCTGTCCGACTAGCGCCTATCGTCTTTTACAACCTTGTGTAGAGGCCACCCTGGTGTTGCCATCACACTATATCATGTTAGACATTTTTGATCCTAGATGCGGAATTAAACAATAGGATCGAATAATAATGTGTATGAAATGGATCTAACCTTTGGCCATTGTTGCTTCAATAAGAGGAACTCTTGTTGCTTCCTCCTTTCTCTCTTGGGCTTAAACTTTCAAACTATGAACACTCTCATTTGATGGTGAAAATCTGAAATTTTTATGAGTGTCTAGTATGGGGACCAAGACCCTATTTATATACGATAGAGCATCCATCATGCTCTATCCATGATGTTGCCACTCCATAATTAATGGTGATAGTTGGCCACTTCCCATAGGAATAGGAAGAGTGGAGCAAAGTGATGGGCCACAAATTAAGGGGTTGTGGGAATTAATTACAATTACTTACATTCTCCCACTTGGCCAATACTTTTAATCCAATGTATTAACTTAAAACCAACTATTATTCATATTAAGTAATAAATACATGAATCATGACGATAGGTTCTCTATATGATGGGTTTTATCTTTCATGTATTACAATGCATTTATTTCTTAATATTATACTTTATGTGGCAACATAACTTAATGAATAAACCATATGTTCATTCTTGGTCCAATGAAGATAGATTTTCTCAAAATAAAGTGCACATAAATATGAGAACATCATAAAAAGAGTTTCATTAATAACTTAATTTGTACGATAGAAACTACATAAGGGAACCAAGTCCCATGTTTGCTACATGATTCTTGAATTTCAATGGTGGCATGCCCTTAGTCAAAAGATCAGCAATCATCAATTCAGTACTAATGTGTTGAATAACAACTTTCTTTTCCTTAACACGTTCTCTTATGGCTAGAAACTTAATGTCGATGTATTTGCTTCGACTTCCACTTTTGTTGTTGTTCGCCAAAAAGACAGCAGCTGAATTGTCACAATATATGGTCAATGGTCTAGAAATAGAATCCATAATTTTAAGCCCGAAAATGAAACTCTTAAGCCATACACCATGCAAAGTCGCCTCAAAACATGATACGAACTCGGCCTCCATAGTAGAAGTAGCAGTCAAGGTCTGCTTAATGCTCCTCCAAAATACAACTCCACCGGCTAACATAAAAATGTATCTCGATGTTGATTTGCGTGAATCAACGCAGCCAGCAAAGTCAGAATCTGAGTAGCCAACAACTTCTAAATCACTCGTCCGTCTGTACATAAGCTTGTAGTCTTTGGTTCATTGAAGGTACCTCAACACTTTCTTTGCAGCTCTCCAGTGGTCCATACCTGGATTACTATGATATCGACCTAACATTCCAACAACAAATACAATGTCAGGTCTTGTGCAGACTTGAGCATACATCAAGCTTCCTACAACAGAAGCATATAGAATGTTCTTCATTTGTTCCCTCTCAAGATCGTTCTTCAGGCATTGGTCTAGGTTGAACCTATCACCTTTCACTATAGGAGAAACGCTAGGTGAACAATTTTTCATCCGAAACTTTTTTTAATATTTTATTAATATAGGTTTCCTGAGACAGATCCAAGATGCCTCGAAATCTATCTCTATGGATCTTAATGCCAATGACATAAGATGCCTCACCCATATCCTTCATGTCAAAATTTTTAGAGAGATTGTTTCACTTCATGAAGTAAACCCTTATTGGTTGCAACTAAAGATGTCATCCACTTATAAAATAAGCAAACAAAATTTACCTCCACTGACCTTAAGGTATATGCATTGATCCATAACGTTTTCTACTAAACCGAATGAAGAAATTACGTTATGAAATTTCAAATACCATTGGCGGGAAGCTTGTTTTAAACCATATATGGATTTCTTAAGCTTGCAAACCAATTGCTCACCATCACTAGAGGAAATTCTTCAGGTTTCATGTAAACTTTCTCCTCTAGATCTCCATTAAGAAATGCAGTTTTCACATCCATTTGTTGCAACTCTAAATCAAAGTGGGCAACAAATGCCAAAATGATACGTAAGGAATCTTTTGTAGATACAAGAGAAAATGTATCTTTGTAATCGATTCCTTCTTTTTGAGTGAATCCCTTTGCAACAAGTCTGGCCTTATATCTCTCAATGTTGCCCAATGAGTTTTTCTTCGTCTTAAAGACCCATTTACAACCAATGGCTTTTGCTCCATTGGGCAACTCAACAAGGTCCCAAACATTGTTCTATCTCATGGAATTCATCTCATCCTTTATGACATTGTACCACAATTCTGATTCTATGCAATTCATGGCTTGTGAAAAAGATTCATGATCATTTTCGGCTCCTATATTATAATTAGATTCTTGCAGATACACTACATAATCACCAGGAATTGTTGACTCTTAGTTTGAGTAGATTTTCTTAATGTATGATCAATATCAAGGACTATGTTCCTAATTTGATCGCTCCCACTGATCAAGTCATATTCAAGAAATTTTGCATCTCTTGATTCCACAATCCTAGTGTTGTGAGATGGACAATAAAATTTGTACCCCTTAGACCTTTCAGCGTATCCAATAAAATGTCCACTAATGGTCCTTGGGTCCAACTTCTTTTCTTATGGGTTATAAATTCTCACTTCAGACGGACATCCCCAAACACGCACATATGTCGCAAACTCGGTTTCCAACATTTCCATAACTCAAATGGTGTCTTTGAGACGGCCTTGGTTGAAACTCGATTTAATATATACACTGCCGTCTTAAGTTCTTCAGTCCACAAAGATCTAGGAAGTTTTGAGCTGCTAAGCATGCTTCTCACCATGTCCAGTAATGTTCGGTTTCTTCTCTCTGCTACACCATTCTGGTCCGGAGAATCAGGCATAGTGTATTGGGCAACAATCTCATGCTCTTGAAGAAACGTCACAAATGGCCCAGGTGTTTGTCTATTTTCGTGTATCTACCATAATATTTTCCATCTCTATCTGATCTCACAATCTTAATTTGCTTATCACATTGTTTCTCTACTTTTGTCTTGAAAACCTTAAAGGCATCTAATGCTTCATTTTTGGTGTGAAGCATGTAGAGATAAATATATCGTGAGTAATCATCTATGAAAGAGAGAATTTTTTTTTGACCATTTGAGTCCATATCGGGACTACATATATCAGTGTGTATGATTTCTAATATGGAAGAACTATTGGCACATTTCTTTGACGTGTTGGTCTGCTTTCCTTTAATGCAGTCTATACAAGTCTCAAAAACAGTAAAATCTAAAGTACTAAGTACCCCATCATTTACTAACCTTTTAATTCTATCTATAGAGATATAACCTATTCTTCGGTGCATAATGTAGAGGAATCCTCATTTATAACACATCTCTTAATGCCACTTTGTACATGTAATGAATTATTAGTGGTATCATTTTTTAAGAATATGCGATAAAGACCATCAGACAAGATACCATTCCCAACAAAATTTGAAATGTGGATTGTAGATCCAGAATCAATCCACAATGTGTTCATATTTACATTAACAATATTAGATTCATAACACACAAACGAGGTAGGATTATCTTTCTTCTCAAGCCAATTTTGGAATTTCAGCCATTTCTTCTTCACGCGTCCCTTCTTTTTACAGAAGAAACACTTATTGTCTTTCATAATGTCAGCTTTAGGAGGAATTTGATGCTTCCCTTTCTGACTGGTTTGATATTTTTCTTTCCTTTGCATAACCAGCATGGCACTTTCTCCTTGCTCCATCGCCAACCTTCCTTCCTCTTGAACACACATGGCCATCAATTCGTTGATAGTCCATTTATCCTTATGTGTTGTAAGAGATTTTAAAAGGTCCATATTGGGGCGGAAGAGTATTGAGGATAAAGTGCACCAAGAAGGAACCTGACATTTCTACCTCGAGCTTCTTGAGTTGAGCCACTGTCCCTCATTTGCATAATATGTTCGCGTACACCTTTAATACCGGTGATATTTAAGGTTGTGAATTTCATAATTAGGGTGCTTGCTAAGGCCTTATCCGAAGTGACGAATTGTTCGTCAATAGCCTTTAGTAGTTCACGGACATTCTCGTACTGATCAATTGAACCACGTATACCAGCACTAACTTTAGTCTTAATGTACATCACGCTGAGACAATTGGCTTTCTTCCAGCGCTCGTACAATAAG
>JANAVB010007399.1:46727040-46784540 GCA_029216955.1 Iris pallida
ATATATAGGTGCAGTCCATCACTTCCGAGGAAATGAACCATCAGAGATTTGATGCAATCCAGGTACCGGGATCCATTTCATACAAGTGAAAGTTAATGACCACACACCTTAAAGGTAAGCTGTGGGATTGGAGTCCTTGATGGGTATGGTTAGTGTATTACGAATAAGGTATATGTATCGAAACTGTTGTGTTACAGTGTTACTGTTTTGGAAGTTAGTAAGACAGACTTGCTTATTAATTCCACTGTGCGATATCTGACACTAGAAATCTCTGTCTAGATTTTATAAACAAGCTAAATGTCAGTGTCCAACACTTTCAGGTGCGACACGGTCCCAGACAAAATGACAATAGGGGAGGTGATTAGAGAAATCTCCAATGAGTACCCATTGTAGTTTGTTTTGAGTCCATCTTGTGTTTGCTTTAATGGGTTAGCTATGGGTTTTTAAATGTTATAAAGAGGGGGGGATGATTATTGTCATCCATAGAGAAAGTGATCACAAAATATGAGTAAGAGAGGGGCTTTGATTTGACTTCTGTTTGCTGGTGCTATTGGAACTACTGGCTACTGTTGAAATCTTGCACCAGTCATACATTATTTTCTATTTTACTCTTTGTTCCAGCCTCTTTCTATTTCTTTTTGCTCTCTAGTCTGCTATTAATTTTTGATCCATAGGCTATGGTTTTACAGCTTGAGGAGTGTTGGTTGCTAGGGGAGGGGGTAGGGTTGTTTTTTGTTATGGTAAGAATGAATAATTTTGAGATTGTTGCATGAATGTTGGTAGTAGTTAAGATAAATTTTGTCCTCGTCCTTTTTGCAAAAATGTCTTACCCTCACTATATATGTTTGTGCTTTGTGGCACACGAGTACTGACAGAAAAATTAGGGATACTATATACATTCATGGAAAGCCCTATTTGATACCTGGGATCCGTACTGGAATTTTACATATAAGTACCATACTGATTTGAATATGTACTTTCATGTGTAGTATTTTTATATATATGTTTTTTAGGGTTAATTAGACTTTTGGTCCGAGAAATATTTGGAAATTAGGATTTGGGTCTTGAGATGACGGTTGAGCTGTGTTGACTATCCAAAATCTGTTAATAAATAAATTGAATTAGAACTCGAGAATGCAATAATGTTGCTGGGATCCGTCTAATTAATCCTAAATTATTTATTAACAGATTTTGGATGGTCAACACAGGTCAACCGTCATCTTAGGACCCAAACTCTAAGCTGGACATCTTTAGGATCCAAATGCTAATTTCCGAATGTTTGTGGGGCCCAAAGTCTAATTAACCCTTTTCTTAACGCCCACCGTTAAATGGATGGAATAATACTCTTTTCCGTGGGATCGAACCCACCCGGCCACGAAGCTTTCACATGTAGTATTGACTGTTTTACGGTTTAAATTGTTGTACAGTACCATCTTATTTGTGGATTTTCCCCCTCTAGTTGATGTGGCATTGCCTATATGGATAGAGTGAGACAATGTGATAAAGACTTGGAATTAGCTCCCCTTTTTTCTTAATTGTTCTTCAGTCTTTACTAGTTTCTGCCTCCCTTATCCGTTCGCCGATCGTCTAGGCAAGCTTGTTGCTGTTGTAGTTTATTTGATTGAAAGATCCGTATGTAAAGACACTATCGCATCGAGCTCACACAACAATGATCTTTTACCATGCGAACTTACAACTATATAGTTGTTTTGATGATTTTGCGTACTGACAAATTTGCCATGGCACGCTCGTGTGCTACCAGCTTGCATGTTGCGAAGATTGTGGGTATGGCAAGTTTGATGATGCTTGCAAGACTGTGCATCATCAAACTAATGAGTACAGTAAGCATTAATTTCCAATGCAGTTATGCATTTAGTTGTAAATATGGAAGCAACAGAAATTGCTTTCCAGGTTCAGAAAAATAGTTTTCAAAACCAATTTTCTGGATTCAAGTTAGAGCACGTGCCTGCACTTGCCAGCTAGTGCCAAGGCAGTCGTGCGCAATTGGGATCTCACTCGTGCAATCACGACCTTGCAGGGATGACGCGATTTTGCTGGTGCATTAACGAGTATCCTGATGGTGTGAGCTTGCTAGTGAATTGTCGTTGCAACTATTTCTACTTTGTTATCGATGTCATTGTATTGTCAAGATCATTGTTTGTGGCTGTAGCTATCTAGCAGAACCGATAGATGGTGACAGTGAAAGCTTAAGTAGCCTGTTGGTATTTATACCTTAATATCTTCATGCAAGTCATAATGTATAATTTGATTACTCCAATTGGCTGGAAGTTCTTATGCAGACAGTTAAAGTTCCATTGCAAGGAGTGCCACCAAACATGATCACTTGTATTTCATCATCCATTCTTTTGGATTTTGTCCTTACTCTTTTCATCTTCATCATGCAGGACTCTTGCACCCTTGCTGCACCATCACCAGCCGAGTAAAATCCTGAAACTGTTCCAAGATGACTATTGAAGGAAAGACTAGGTCAAGTGGTCCTCAAATTCGCCATCATGTTGTTAGTAAGGCATCATTATTTTATGGGGGGCATAATAGAAGTTGTACAAATGCTAACTCGATTATACTAGTCATATAGTCAACTATCTTTATTTTTTAGTTTCAACTATCAACAACTTGAAGTTGAATTCTTTCTTTTCCCTTGAGCTTGTAAAGTTTTTAATTATAAATTTTAACATTTGATGGGCGTTCGTGTCAACTACTGTGAAGATAATTCTGTTAGCCAATATGTTGACATTCCAAGCAATAGATTTATGACATTCAAAGCAATAGATTTATGAGATTGGTGACTCGAGGCCGCATGCCGACATGAAAATTGCATCTGTTGTGAAGGAAGTCCGTTAAAATCTACCCCGTTCCCAAATAAGTTTCTTCAAATTCGTGTCTAATTGCATAGCCCTCTGTTAAGTTGGATCATTGTCCAGAAATTTGAGAGAAAAATATATGTAGGGTCCACCAATTTTTTATTCTTCCAAATATGGGTGGAAAAATGAAAAACATGAGAGTACTTTTGTAAAATTATCCAATTAATTCTGTCTTTTCCTATATATTAGTTTTTTATTTTTTTATTTTTTTTATTTATATTTTTCTTTTTAAGGTCCAATTGTCTTTTCCTATATTGTTTTTTTCGCATTAGGGGATTTAGGTAAACTTTAATGTTAGTTTTTTACTCTATTTTTTCCTACTTTTTCGTCATTCAAACAAGAAAAGATAAAATTAATTTGGTGCAGCTATCTGCACCCTATTACCTACTTAGCATATCTCATAAAAAATAAATTTATGTTTATATATATATATATACAAGCCAGAGCATTTGAGCATCTGAATCCACGGATGAGACGTTTTTTTTCTAAGTCAGGTGGCGAAAGTAGGGCAATTAGTTTACCAAAGTCAGTATTAGTAAGCACAGATTCTCTCTATTCCTGTTATCGGAGTGAATGCCGGATATTCTCTGATCAATGTTATAGTGAAAGTACCTATGCTTCTCAAATCCCTGAGGTTAGGATTGAGACTACGATCTCCATGCACACGACACTTGCTCTTTCTTGGCTTTTTTGGTTGGCTTTCTAGCTGGACTGCTAGCTTGGAGCAAGGAGAACATACGGGAACAAGAGAGAGACTGGCTCGACTAGTGAGCGAGAAATGAAAGACTAGCTGACAGACCTACTAGACTAGACTGGCAAGGGTGGGGACTCTACAACGCTTTCCTGTGGAATGAAACTCTCTCTTCTATCGCTCGGGCTAATGCTGCACTCATTCCTCTATCGTATCGAGGAAGGGACACAGGTAGAATAGAAAGACTGAAAGAGTGTTAAAGCAGTGCTCTGCCTTGTTTCCTCTTTCTTTGTGTTTCATCATTATTAAGATTTATTTGCTTTCTCAGCGTTTCCCTGTTCCTCCGTTCGGTTTCCAAGCCCTCGCGTGCTTTCTGTAGTCTAGAGCTATCGTTGTTTGTCTTTCTCTGTGTAAAATCCTTCTTTATTGGGCTTTCTTAGTTATTAGGATTTTCTTTCTCCTGTATTGTCTGTGTTTCCCGTAACCCCATCAAAACCAAAGCTAAGCTCATAAGGAAGTTCCCCAGTTGTGCAACAGAAAGAATAGGAATAATTGATAGTTAGAAAAAAATTGTATTACTTACATTATTACTATATATTCTATTCATATTAATTTGAATTACAACGAAATCTTTAGAAATGGAATTTCTAGTTAGTAACTTCTATTGATTTTTTTTGTTATTTTCGTATTCTTCGGTTCGGATCGAAAATAGATGAGTTAAGTCGATTCAAAATGTAAAGGAGGTTTATGGCCAAGGGTAAAGATGTCCGAGTTATAGTTATTTTGGAATGTACCAATTGTGTCCAAAATGGTGTCAATAAAGAATCGCCGGGCATTTCTAGATATATTACTCAAAAGAATCGACACAATACGCCTAGTCGATTAGACTTGAGAAAATTTTGTCCGACTATGCTATTTAAGATTCTCTGGGACCACACCTCTGTGCGCCCTGGTCGGGCTGACTGGTTTTTGGCGCCAAAAAGTGGGGGAGAGAGAGAAATCTCTCGTTAGGTCTTGGTATGGTTGCCGCGGGTTGTCGTCGGCCCGACGGACTTTGGGAGAAGAAAGCCTCCTCCCCCCGGACGTACTCATGGCAGCGTGAGGAACCGGGTAACCAAAGTCACGATCAGAATGGTAAGTTCGCTGGGCCTGTCTTTTGCTCCTAGAGGTGCTGGTTCGAATCCAGCTCGTGACATGACAAGTGTGCTCATTTTTCTTGATTCAAATAAAACTTGGACATTAATCTTGGGAATCTTAATGGTATATAGTAAGATACCTATGTATACTTTTTCAATGAAGGATTTCATAAAATAATGTGATTTACGTATTAATCGTATATTTTGTCTTTTAAATATTTGCCAAACAGCCTTCTGCGATTCCGATCTATTATCACAAGTTAGAATTTTTCTTTTTTTGTCTTTTGTGATTCCTTCAATTTGAGTTCTAATTGTGATTGTCTTATTAGCAAGATTCATCATTTTTGTTTCTATGAATGAATAATTTTCTATATATATATATATATATATATTTCCTTTTCTTTCACCTTTCTATCATTCTACGAAACAGAACCTAGTGTCAATTGTTGTGGGACTTGCGACACTAGTCTTACTATCAATTTGTCGTGTGGCCTGCATTAATGGTGCCGTGTCCCTTTTGTGTTCAGAGCTTGGTATCCGACTGGTCTTCCACGCTAGCGCATTCTGGGACGTTCTCGTCCCAACAAGGGCAGTCACGAAGACATGGACTCGGACCACGTACGTCCGGCCACGTGTCCATCCACCATCACATCCCCTCCCCTCCCGAGGGGATCTTGTATCCCAAACCCCGTTCACATTAATACCAAAACTGAGCTCCTCCAGTTTGAGTTTGAGCAACCAAGTAGATATATAAATAGCGAGCCAGCAGCGCGCATGACAGCTGAAACTAACTCCCACAATTAATCCTCCCTTTCTCATTCATTTTGGGCAATTTGCACCGGCCGGAGACATGGGGAAGACGTATCCGACGGTGAGCGAGGAATACCAGAAGGCGGTCGAGAAGTGCAAGAGGAAGCTCCGGGGGCTCATCGCCGAGAAGAACTGCGCGCCTCTCATGCTCCGACTCGCGTACGTTAATTTCCCCCCTCGTCGCGTTTTGGCAACTTACACTAATTATTGCAAATGTTATTTCTTATTTTGTATACGATACTAAAAAGGTGGCACTCCGCGGGGACGTACGACGTGAACACGAAGACCGGAGGCCCGTTCGGCACAATAAGGCACGCGGCAGAGCTGGCCCACGAAGCCAACAGGGGCCTCGATATCGCGGTTCGCCTATTGGAGCCGATCAAGGAGCAGTTTCCCATACTTTCCTACGCTGATTTTTACCAGGTTTCAAGTTTTTCTTCTTTTAAAGTTTTTGGAAAAAAAAAATGATTACATGCTTTTGCACATTAATATTAATGCAGTTGGCTGGGGTGGTTGCTGTGGAAGTTACTGGTGGACCAGAGGTTCCTTTCCATCCAGGAAGAGAGGTGATCACTATTTATTATCATAACTTATGTAGTCTTAATATATTTGAAGGCTTAATTGCTACTTGATACCCTCAACTATTACGCTTTTTCAAGTTGATACCCTAAACTTTTTTTTTGTAACAACTTGATACCCAGATAATTTTTTGGCCAATAATGCCCTTACCCAAATTTTAAAACTACCACTCACCCTCCCTCTACTCCAGGCTACCCCTCCCCCCCCCCCCCCCCCCCCCCCCCCCCCCGGCCTCGCCTGCACCCTCCCCCTCCGCCGCCCCGCCTGCACCCTCCCCCTCCCCCCCGCTCCCCTCCACCCTCCGGCAACCCGCACCCTCTCCGGCAACCCGCACCCCTCCCCCCTCCCTCTCTCGCTGCCCTCCTCTCCTTTCCCGACTCCACCATCGCCGGAGAGGGAGGGGGGGGGGGGGGGGGGGGAGGTGGTCGCCGGAGAGGGAGGGGAGGGGAGGTGGTCACCGGAATGGGAGGGGGGGGGGGAGGGGGGTTGCATGGGAGAGAGAAAGCCAGGGGCATTTTTGGGATTTTTTGTGTTTTAGGTATTAAGTTGAAAAAATAAAATAGTTGAGGGTATTGAGTTGTTGAGTAAAAAAGTTTAGGGTATTAAGTTGAAAAACTGAAATAGTTGAGGATATCAAAGTGCAATTAAGCCTATTTGCAATATCCAGGAAGAGAGGTGACCATGTTAGCAGGGGGATGAGTGTAGGTTATAAAAAAGCTGTAAATATTTGGTAGTAAACTTAGTATTTTCCTATTAACAAATAGAATACCCTACGAGTATTCATATTGATACCACTAGACCTCACGTGGACTTGAATTAAAAGATAAAACAGGCGTTCTTCTTTCAATGAGGTGTCACTTTTGAATATAATTCTCTTACCGGACTCGAGTGACTCTTGTGGATGACGAGAGGATCATTGGATCGAACCATAATGACGTAGTATTTTTTCCATTTATAAAATGGTTAAAGTGCACAAAGTTTCGAACGAAACGTCAGACGTCATATATATATATATATATATATATATATATATATATATATAATGAGGTTTCAAAACGGTTCAAAACTGAGCCGTCTAAGCCGTTTATATCATCAACCATTTTCTTCTTTTAAAAAAAGATTTTAAAATTAACTCTCTCTCTTATTTCATGTGTGGATAACCGAACCCTCTCTTCTCACCTAAAAAAAATTAAGAACCACCGGATACTATAATATATTTAAAATTCAAATTATGTTTAAACTAACTACATAACATTATCTAATCAAACACATATCCAAAATTTTAAAAATGATCATAACATATCATATTAAAATATATTAAAATTATATTTTAAAATATTCTAATATAATTTAAATTTTTATATACTTTATTAATATTATTATTGATTTGTTTATACGTGCAACGCACGTGAACGCGACTAGTATATGTAACTCTTGAATTTTTTTGGGACTTAATTAAAGAATAACTATTCTTTTCCCAGTCATCTTTTTCCAAATCTATTTTCTTCTCTCCTGAAAAACCTATGACAACCGAACCCCCCCCCCCCCCCCCCCCCCCCCCCCCCCCCCCCCCCCCCCCCCTTTTTCCCCTTCTTCTTATTCTAATTTTAGACTCAGACTACAAATTGGGTTTTTTTTATTCTCATATTATTTTCCACAATTACTATTTCTTATTCTCTTTTATTATTATTTTATTCTTGTTCAACTCCCTAGACAACATGTCATACCGCTTTACAATTGGCCACCAACTGAAAGAAGATTCAATTTTTAGTTACAAATTATTATTTGACTTATCATTCTCTGTACTCCTCCCAAAATCCATTCTTTCTTCTATTCTTAAAATGTAGGACATAATCTAGGATCTCTACATCTAACGAGAATCTCTACAACCATGACGAATTCAACAACATATTTGACAAGCACCTCTCGAGGAGACTCAACATTTGTCACCGTGAACCAGGAGGGCTCCATGTTAGGGAGTGAGTATTCGATTTATTCGGTTTCAACTGAACCAAAATATAGTTAAAACTGAATAAACCAAAATTTTAAAAATCCAAAATCGAAATCGGATCGAAATTAGTTATAACAGAACCGATATAATTGATTCAATTTAGTCGGTTGGACTATTTCTACTGTTTAATGGACCGAGCCCAAAGTTAGGATTATGGTTAAATTATATTAAAAAATATAATTTTTATACACGTTTTTGTTGTATTTCAAAGTTGGGCCGAACTAGTTGTTAAAATACCAATATTGGATTGGTTTCAAAACATACACAAAAATGAATACATTTTTAATTCTAAAATATGCATATAATTGAGGATATTAATATAATTGAAATCGAAATTTTTTTTTATAGTATTTTCGAAATCGAAACCGGTCCGAATCTCCTATTCAATTTGATTCGATCTTCAGTCCAAAATCGAATAATGCTCAACCCTACTTCATGTTAGTCATTGACCAACATTTTTCAATATTTACGAACATTTATAAACATTAACCACAATTAAAAATATTTAGAAATATTGAAAAATATTGCCAAACATTTACATACATTGATAACATTTCGACATACTGACAGACATTAATCAACTACATTTCCATACATCGTTGAACATTTTCAAACACTGGTAGACATTTATAAACACTAATAAACATTTACAAACATTTATAAACACTGATAAATATTTCCAAATATTGACAAACACTAATAAACATTTTCAACCATCACATAACATTTTTCACTTTGACAGAAAAATTCAATAAAGTAATCATACAAAATGCAACCTTTTCTTATCTGATTACAAGTATAAGTATACAAATACTTGCGAAACACTCGCATTTTTGTTTTGTTTTCGCTTACTACTACTAGGGGTGAGCATTATTCGGTTTGAACCGAAAACCGAACCGAACCGAACCGAATAAGAGATTCGGTTCGGTTTTGAAAAAAATCGGTTCGGTTTCGGTTTTGAAAATACTAAATTTTCTTATTCGGTTTCGGTTTTGGGTTTCTGTTTCGGTTCAAAACCGAAAACCGAATAAGAAATTTTAGTTTATATATATATATATATATATATATATATATATATATATATATATAGGTATTAATTATATAGGTATATATATATATATATATATATATATATATATAGGTATTAATTATAGGTATATACTATATGTATATAATAAATATATCTAGGTATATTTAGTTATTATATATATTAACAAAAAAAACACAAAAAAACCAAAAAAAACCGAATAAACCGAATAAACCGAAAACCGAACCGATTTAATTCGGTTCGGTTCGGTTCGGTTATTGACCAATTCGGTTCGGTTTCGATTTTCCTTATTCGGTTTCGGTCGAATTCGGTTTTGCTTATTCGGTTCGGTTTCGATTTTCCTTATTCGGTTTCGGTCGAATTCGGTTTTGCTTATTCGGTTCGGTTTTAAACCGAATAAACCGAATGCTCACCCCTAACTACTACTCTACGAAATCTAATGCTATAAAACTATAAGGGACGAATGTATATTCGTCAATGGTGAATATGATTAACAGGAGTTGTGGAGAAAGAGAGTAATGGGAAGAGATTGTTATAATGATTAACAAAATCACCATCATATTGTTATTATAAAGGGATATGGATAATAATATTAGAATAAAAGAAAAAAGATCTATAATAATAATAATTTTTCTTGATTTGATATTTCTAATTTGATTTAGCTTTGCATTAATTGCAAAGCAAAGCCAAGCTAAGCCAACCATGCTTTTTCACATGTAGGAGTTATGCAAAAGATCTTTGCCTTGTAATATAAAACCATGTGGGCTAGATAGGTCAACTTTGACAATTCATGCATATATAAGATTGTTGTACATTTTGGTTCGGCCTTGGACACTCCTACCCACATCCCTGATGTTAGGGGTGCAACTCGGGCGGGCTAAACCTGAATCCGATCGGGTAAACCCGTTAATAGGTTGGGTTAGGGTTGAAGATATTCGGGTTCGGGCATGGGCTCGGATTAAAATATTTGAACCAGATCAAAAATCGGGTTGGGCTTGGGTTCATGTGTTGAACCCGAAATCCGACATACATAATATATATATATATATATATATATATATATATATATATATATATATATATTGTTTCATACTACTTAAATAAAAAGTTTAAACTATAATTTTTTTCACCCGAACTCTTCAACTCCTTGTTCTAAATCTCATTTCAGTTTTATTTTGAAATGATTGAGACTTGATTGCTATTTGATTATGCATTTTATATTACTCTTGTTTAAAATTATTTCAAATATCATATTAGAGTCCGATAAACCCGATGGACCCGACCCAACCCGATCCTCCGAACTTGGTCTTGGACTTCATATGTTGAACCCGAAGTCGGGTCGGACTTGGGCTCGGGCTAGACTTATGATCTATCGGGTTGGGCTCGGGTTGACCTCAAACCCGACCCAATCCGACCGAGTTGCACCCCTACCTGATGTGCTTCCTTCGACATTTCACTATGATATATTTTTTTTTTTTAAACAATGATCTAAATAATACAAGTGTACTTCTTGTAATTGGTGATGTATTGTTATTTATGATCTTTGCTCATAAGAGAATAGTGTGTTTAGTTCATTATATGGTTAACCCTTTCTTGTTTTATTTTATTTGTTCGTTATAATGTTAAAATCTTTTGTTCTGATAAATGGCAATGCCTGTGGCAGGACAAGCCTGAACCGCCGGAGGAAGGCCGTCTCCCCGATGCCACAAAAGGTATGTACATGCATGGGCGCAACGAGAACTTTTCTCTAGCATGGTTTCGACCAAAAATCAAATATTACTAGGTGAAAAATATGTTGAAAATAAATTAATTTTACGAAATTATTTTACTAGGAAAATATTCCATAGAAAAAATTTCACGGAATTAATATAGATGTTTGATTGTCGTTAGTTTTCATGAAAAATAGTTATTTTTTTATGAAATTTGATATATTTTTTTTTTCTATGGATTGGACCAGTTTTATTTCCACCATTTTGAAATAAAAAATGACTATAAGTGCGTGCTATTGATTCAGGTAGTGACCATCTGAGGGATGTGTTTGGGCACATGGGTTTGAGCGATCAGGACATTGTTGCTCTCTCAGGTGGTCACACATTGGTCGGTACAGCTGCCCTCTTCACTGCATATTGTATTTAGCAATGTCTCCCTCCTAATTACTTGTGCAAAAATAATATTTTGTTCACGGCGGCTTATGACTGTAGGCCCACGTGACAGTCAACCATTGGTCCTTCTGTTATCACCGGATTCCATCTCCTTAAAATCCGGATCAGGGCTAATGGAATGCCGTCACGTGGCCTTCGATCACATCCGTGGGCAACATAGTAACGTCCTTACTAATCTCTGTTTGCTCGTTGCTTGGCGGCATTAATTACAGGGAAGGTGCCATAAGGAGCGTTCCGGTTTCGAGGGAGCTTGGACTGCAAATCCACTCATTTTCGACAACTCGTACTTCAAGTAAGTAATAGCAACTACTTGCATGTGTTGTAAGGATTCATTTCATTGAGATTCTGTAATTTTTTAGGTTACTGAGGCAACTGTTTTCTCGTTGCAGGGAGCTTCTGAGCGGAGAGAAGGAAGGCCTTATCCAGCTTCCGTCCGACAAGGCCCTCTTGACGGACCCTGTCTTCCGCCCCCTCGTCGAGAAATACGCTGCTGTAATATGCATTTCTTGATGGACACTGCTATTTTGCTCGCGGTTTGTGGCCGTGGACGTGATCGCAGGCCATGTGGCGGCCTCCCATTGGTCCCTTGGCCTGGATTTTAAGGGGTGGGGTCTGGTACTAAGCAGGGTGGGTCAATGGTTTGCTGCCGCATGGGTCTGCGGTCATGGCTCGCGATCACAAACCGTGGACAAAATACCATTTTCCTTTCTTGATATGTTTTACCGTTGCTTTCATCCGTGTTTGATAATTTCTTTCTTCCCTATCGTGATTTTTTTTTCTTGTGGCATGGCCTTAGGATGAGGATGCTTTCTTTGTCGATTATGCTGAAGCTCACCTCAAGCTTTCCGAGCTTGGGTAAGCACAAGTGCCGCATCATAATTTGTCAACCAATCGAAACATATTTTTAGTACCGTTAGCTAATCTTCTTTTCCCGCGTTCTTCACAGATTTGCAGAGGACTAAAAGATTATTTTGTCGATATGGTTTTGGGCTGCTGCTAGTTTGGAAGTAGAAACTATATATATGATATCATACTATTTTGTAATTAGACTGGAATTTCAGTTGCGACTCTTGTTGATGGTTCTTTAATCAAAAAATGAATGTATGTTTCCAAACATTGGCTTTGTTTTGGAGTTAAGTATTGCTTTTTTATGTTTATCTCTTCTCCTTGGTACTTCGGTCCAAATAGGAAGAAACCATCGATGACCAAAGTAGAGCACACAACTTGCACACGATGTTCATATTCACGAAAACGAGCACAACGCAAACACAAATGATATTTACGTGAAAAATTCTGATGGACAAAAATTACTAGACGATCGAAGTTCAAACATTAAAAGCTTCACTAATGAATGGAGAAAATATACCGACTCCCTTTCAACTTTTCCCACTGATCCAAAAAGATTACCACGATCACTTCAAAGGTATATAGAATACATATAAAGTTGAACAATGTTAACATAGAACAAGTACTCGATGGAGATTCGCTTGTCAAACGGCACACAATCTCCCCAATCAACGTCGTTCCCTAAAAAAAAAAAAAACCCTTTCTCTCTTGAAAATTACAAACTTATTAAGAATTCTCTCTCCTTAGTGAATATGTCTATGTAATTAGATTAGGGAATCCCTATTTATGTCACTCTAATCACTGTTAATCTTGGTTGTTCAAACCGAACCAACGTGCATATTAAAAGGTTCAGCCTACGTCCGATATTATGCCTCTAGTATGCCGATGGTATGCCGGGTGGTACGCTTAGAAAGACCAATTCTTTCCATAAAGCTTTTAGAACAAAAAAAAGCCCATATATAAGCATAACAACAATATGGCGTCGGTATGTTGCTCTACTGAAACTGCTTTGAAATAATGTAGAATTTAGCTCCAATGAACTCCTTTTGTCGTCTTTGACTTTTCGAGTTTCTCCAACATACGAATGACACTCGTCACTCTCCGATGTGTTCTCCACATAAGACATGAACCCCACCCATCACTAAAAATTCTTCCCCTGTTCGACTAGGTGGAGGAGATCCCTGTCCCGACGACCTTCCTGTAGAAATTAAACCTCCTCCTTAACAAAATTTTCGTGAGCATATTTGCTCCATTATCATTTGTAACACCCAATTTTTCAGATGAGGGTAATTTTGAAATTTTATAATTATAATTATTAATTATTGATATTTGATTCACATTATAATTTTTAGTGATTTTTAATAATTTTTAAACTATTTAAAAACTGGTTTAAGTCATGACTTGTGATTTTGATGTGCTGCTAGTAAAACTCTAGAGACTGCATGACCTATAGCCTAACCATGTCATTAGGATGATTAATTATTATTTTTAGTTTAGGGATAATTTGGTCATTTTGACTTATTTGAATTATTTGGTGATTTATTGAATTGGTGATTTCTAGTTGACCATGACTTGTTGAGACCTGGTGGACTAGCCTAGAAGCTAACCCTAGCCATGGTGACCCTAGTCTAACTTGAGTTAACCTATTTTAGTCATTAGAGAATAGTTTTAGAATGAGGGAATTTGGTTTAGTGAATTTAAGTCATGGCTTGTGATTTCATGAAATGACTTATGACTTAATGATTTGATTGATCATGACTTAAGCCCATGGGCCATTTAGTGAACCCTAACACTAATTTTTGAGCTTATGACCAGCCATTAGGGCTCCCCTCCCTAGTAATCTCCTCCTTGAGTTCTTGCCTCTTTTATTTTCATTCCAACACTTGGAGAAAAGAAAGATATTTTTTCCCTTCCAAAAATTTTCATTTTATTCATTTGATCTCCTTTCTCATCCTAGTCTTTTGCATTGGGTTCTAATTTAAGTTTATGGACTGTTGGTGGAGAGCTATTTCAGTTTGGGATCAATTTGGAGCATTTGGCCATCAAGAAGAACACTCCCATTTGAAGCATTTTCTTGCAAATTGTACATATAGGTAAAATCCTTTAAATTGCATTATTATTTTGATTTCTTTGCATATTAGGCTAATTTAGGTGTCCCCTAGCTGTACCTCAAATTTGGATAGATTTCGTATCCGTTTGGTGTCCGTATCGGACACGTGTCATAGTGTATGTTAGGTGTTCGACAAAATGCCTCAATGGATTGAATGTTAATGTTTTTCAAAACAAATTACATATTTGGAAAGCTTATTATATGTAGATTGTATATGTATATGTCTGAGCACGAATCGGGTTGGGTTTCGTGTCTAAAATGGACACGCACCTCGTGCACGATACTGCGCACAGGCCCGTGCTGCTGTCCTGCTGTTCGGGTGCCTTTGCGGACACGACACGACACGAGACACCACAAAAATTTGTGGGGACGTGCGGGCACCCACTGACATCACCCACACAAAATTTCATGAACTTTCGTTCACTGTGCGCGAAGTAATCGCGTTCGCACGGGTCACGCACTGCACTGTACGAACACGTTTTTCCTTACTGACACACGAGTCGACTCTGGACACGTTGTGGACACCTCGTGTTGACACGAGTGTGTAGCCCAACACATGGGCTACACGTAGACATGACCACGAGGCCCCACGTGGCTCGTGTCGTATCCACGAGCCACTCAACTCACTGTACGACGCTGCGCGTAGCAGTGTGGGATTCCCAGGACCCTTCCTTTGGTGTGCGTATTGATCGATAGAAAGTTAAACAGATCAAATACTTATTCTAACCCTTCATAGGCGGAAACTAGGGTTCACGAATTATACCTGCGGCGAAAAGGAGACAAGTAATTCCTGGCAATCTCGAGCGGACGATCCCAAGATCTTCTGCACGTATTCCTTTCTCGAGTTGGACGTCGTGTGGGCGACGATCTTCCAACCTTTTCTTCTCCTTGGCAGCACTCTCTTTCTCTCCTTACGTGAATCACGAATTTAGAGAAAATTTCAAATTTCTAATCAGTAATCTGGTGGCCGGAGAATAGAGGATATATATAGGCTACGGCAGGGACCATGAGGAGAAATTAGGGTTCGGCCTCCTAACGGATCTGAATATCCCGTGTTCAGCCCGAACACACAATCCAGGCCCATTAACAATAGCTCGGTCCACTAATGGGCTATTGTTGCACTACCTCCCTAATCCCAAATTATGTTTTGTGGGCTCCTTTTATTATATGCTCGTTTGGCTCCCCATGTTAAGATATCGTATGTCCGTCGATCAAATTAAGTTACTGACAACTATATTGATTCGACATCTTTTATCCTTAAGTAGTACCGCTCAACTTTATTTGTCATGTCGGATATAATCCACCTGCAGGATTTATATGACAATCCTTATGAGCTCCTTAAGAGGACATCATCAACCCGATGTATCGGGACATGGATTCCATTTATAATCAACAGCCCATCATACATACAATGTTATTACCCAATTCATAGAGGTTGTTGATCTATAATGAATCTCACTCTTTTATGAGTCAAAGTAATGCACATTGCATATACATGTCCGTTATTATATCCGGATTAAGAGTACAAGCATCCATAATAACATAGGTGTTTGTTCTCTTATGTAGTCAGTACAAAGAGAACAACCTCAAGTGGTCCTGTTCAATACACACAAAGTATACTAGTGTAAACCTATAGTCAAGATAGACTAATACCAGATTACACTACAACCTTTCCAATAGATTGTCCAAGTCCATCTAGGTTGTGAACTATTTATATACTCCATAGGAAACTGATAATATGATCTTCTGTGTGACACCACACACCATATTATCTACAATATAGAATATCAGACATTTGCATTAACACTTGCAACAAATACAATATGCAAACATTTGCCCATATGATTCTCATTCAAAATTTAAGGAAATAAGGTTACTACAAAAGTGATGCTTTTAGTATATAACCCTAACAATCTCCCAATTATACTCAAAGCATTGCTTTTCAGTATACTGTTACAAATCTCCCACTTATACTTAAAGCCATGCTGCTACACATCTGATTTCCATTCCCTCAATATGACTGTCAAAAGCCTTAGCTGGTAAGCTCTTTGTAAAGGGATCAGCTAGGTTGTCGGCTGATGCTATCTTGATCACAGTAACTTTTTCTTTCTTTACGAAATCTCGTATCAGGTGGTACTTGCGCTCAATGTGTTTGCCTGTCTTATGGGCTCGTGGTTCCTTCGAGTTTGCAACTGCACCACTATTATCATAATAAAGTGTAATAGACTTAGGCAAACTAGGTACCACATCAAAGTCCAACAGAAAGTTTCTGAGCCAAACCGCTTCTTTGGCTGCCTCAGAGGCTGCCACATACTCGGCTTCCATGGTGGAATCAGCAATACATTTTTGCTTGATACTCCTCCACACAATGGCTCCACCTCCCAAAGTAAACACATAACCTGAGGTAGATTTCCTGGAATCCCTATCTGACTGAAAATCTGAGTCTGTATACCCCAAAGGAACTAAACTATCTGCCTGGTAAACTAGCATATACTCTTTAGTCCTTTTCAAGTACTTCAAAATATGCTTTACGGCAGTCCAGTGCTCTTGTCCTGGGTTAGACTGATATCTGCTGACCATGCCTACGGCAAAGCAGATGTCTGGTCTCGTACATAGCATTGCATACATTAAGCTTTCTACTGCTGAAGCATAAGGAAATGCCTTTATGTTCTCTATCTATTTAGGTGTCCATGGACACTGCTCATTTGATAGAGCAATTCCATGTCTAAAAGGTAAGAAACCTTTCTTAGAATTTTGCATACTAAAACGAGTTAGTACAGTATCGATATAGGAAGCTTGGGATAAGCCCAACATCCTTTTCTTGCGATCTCGTAGAACTTTGATCCCAAGGATGTGACCTACTTCTCCCAAGTCCTTCATATCAAACTGTTTGGATAACCATATCCTTACTTCAGATAATACCTTCACATTGTTTCCAATGAGCAAGATGTCATCCACATAAAGTACTAGGAACACCACAACGTTTCCGTCACACTTTCTGTATACACATGATTCATCCTGACATTGATCAAATCCATAGGATTTTATCACCTGATCAAAACAGATGTTCCAAGATCTGGAAGCTTGCTTAAGTCCATAAATGGACTTTTGAGCTTACAAACAAGATGCTCCTGGACCTTTTCAATGAACCCGTCTGGTTGCTTCATATAAATGTCTTCCTCAAGACTTCCATTAAGGAAAGCTGTCTTGACATCCATTTGCCAAATCTCATAATCGAGATGAGCTGCAATAGATAAAAGAATCCGAATAGACTTAAGCATGGCTACAGGAGAAAATGTTTCCTCATAATCGATACCCTCTCTTTGAGTAAAACCTTTTGCTACAAGCCGAGCTTTAAAGGTTTCAACCTTACCGTCTGATCCTCTTTTTCTCTTATAGACCCACTTGCATCCAATGGCTTTTACACCAACGGGTGGTTCTACAAGCTCCCAGACCTGATTAGAATCCATAGATTCTATTTCAGATATCATTGCTTTTTGCCAAGATTCTGCATCTTTATCTTGGAGTGCTTCATTGTAGGTACAGGGATCATAATCTTGTTCCTCAGGGACGAAGTCTGACGACTCTCCCAAGAACATATATCTATCAGGTTGTATCACAACCCTCCTACTACGACGAGGCACTATCGGTTGTGGTGTAACATTTGTGACACGTTGTGCAGTTATTTTTGGTTCATCCTCTTGTACTGTTGGTACTGAAGTACTTGGTGTCTTACGTCTCAGTTCTTCTAGAACAACTCTACTTGTGGGTTTATGGTTCATCACATAGTCTTCCTCTAAGGATCGGGCATTGGTGCTAACAATGACCTTCTGATCCTTAGGACTATAAAATAAACCTTCTTTCGTTCCTCTTGGATAGCCTACAAACAAGCGTACTTCTGTACGAGATTCCAACTTATCTGCTTTCCCATTCAGCACATGTGCTGGACTACCCCAAATGCGAACATGTTTCAGACTAGGCTTACGCCCAATCCACAGCTCTGTGGGAGTAAGAGGTACTGACTTAGAAGGAACCAAGTTCAAAATATAAGCTGCAGTCTCTAAGGCATATCCCCAAAATGAATCTGGCATATCCGAATAACTTATCATTGATCTAACCATCTCCATAAGAGTTCTATTCCTTCTTTCGGCTACACCATTCTGTTGGGGCGTTCCAGGTGCAGTCAATTGGGATGCAATCCCAGCCTCTGATAAATAATCCTAAACTCTCCAAAGAGGTACTTACCACCATGATCTGATCGTAATGACTTGATACATGTTCCATGACGTTTCTCCGTTTCAGCCTTGTACTCTTTGAATTTCTCAAAGCACTCAGACTTACGGCGCATCAAATAAATGTATCCATACCTTGAATAATCGTCAATAAATGTGAAAAAATATTCAAAGCCACCTCTAGCTTGGATAGTCATGGGTCCACACAAATCAGAATGAACCAATTTCAACACATCTTTGGCCCTATACCCCTTTGCCGTAAAAGGCCTTTTGGTCATTTTACCTTCCAAGCAGAATTCACAGACTGGTAGTGCCTCCACTTCCAATGAACTCAAAGGTCCATCTTCAACCAGTCTTTGAATCCTTCTTAGGTTAATATACCCCAATCGTAAGTGCCAAAGATATGTTTGGTTCATACAAGAAGGTTCTTTTCTCTTATTTAAGTTAGATGACATATTATTCATTTCCATAAGTTGCATTGTGGGCGAAATAGGATTAATGACATACAAATTATCAACCAATGCACCAGAATAGATAAAATATTTATTCTTTCTAATAACAATATTGTCATTAAAATAAACTGAATATCCATCCTTAACTAACATAGAAACAGAAACTAAATTCCTTCTAAGTGAAGGTGCATAAAGACAATCTCTCAATGTCAAAGACTTATTTCTACCAAAAGATAAAGTAACATCTCCTAATGCAACGACCGATACTTTTGTAGCATCACCCATGAACAAGCATATCTCTCCATCACTGAGCCGTCTGGTTTCCTGGAACCCCTGTAATGTATTGCAGACATGATTAGTGGCTCCTGTATCTACACACCAGGTGTCGGTAGATAGCACCGCTAAACATGTTTCAACTACTAGTAAATAAGATATACCTTCTTTGTTCCCTTGTTTGAGAAGTGGACAATCCGTCTTCCAATGTCCTGACCCTTTGTACTTGAAATATTTGCCTTTCGGCTTTTTCACCGTGCCTTGAGGTCCCATGCCCTTCTTTGCTGAGTTTGCCTGTTTCTGAATGTTATTCTTCTTCTTACCGCCTTTTGGCTTAGAAGTAGAAGCCTTTTCAGAAACAAAAACATGACCACTCTGCCTAAAGAGAGATTCAGCATCCTGTAGCCCTTTTGCAAGTTCTACCAAACTATACAACCTTTTGTTCATGTTGTAATTAAGGCAGAAATTGTCAAAACTTTTAGGCAGAGTCCCGAGAATGATATCGACCTGGGTTTTCCCATCGATTTTAGCTCCAAGGATCTCCATCTCATTCAGATGACCCATCATCTTGAGAACATGATCCCTTACTGGTGTGCCCTCAGCCATTTTTGTATTCATCAAACATTTCATAGCAAACTGCCTGGCTGCTCTACTCTGATGTCCGAAGAGTTCCTTGAGGTTATACATCATGTCATAAGCTGTGGCCATGGCCTGATGCTGATGTTGCAGTACATTTGACATAGATGCCAGAATGTAACACCGTGCCATCTCATCTGCCTTTTTTCTACTTCTTATAAGCCTCTTTGACCTCTTCATCAGAGTTAGCATCAGGCTTAGGTGGGCATTCCTTAACAAGTACATATTTGTACTCCTCAGCAGTCAGAACAATGTCCAAATTACGTTTCCAATCAATATAATTAGGTCCAGTAAGTTTGTTTTCTTTAAGAATCACCATAAGTGGACTGAAAGAACCCATTTTTGAAATTCTGAGAATCACATAAATAAAATTATGTAGGACAAAAAAAAACTTTTTGAATTAACCAAGTATTGATTCCCTCAAAACAATAATAAGAAATTCACCAACACCTTGAACACCATGAATTTAGCATGCCACGATAGTGTGGACGTATACAAATTCAACTTTGATCAAGTAGATTTTTCTTATTAAATTTACTATCATGTCAATATAATTTTATGACAAATAAAATTAATATGCTGGTCTTGCTCTGGTCATACAAATAATAGCAGTGACTCCGATGGGAAGGATACCATTATTTGTATCTAAGTGTATACCATTACTTAATACTAAGTCCATTATCTTGTAATGAGTTCCTTCAGATGGAGAAGTGAACACATACTAGATAACTTTCTACAATTATCCCTAAAGAAGTTTGTACTGGTGATCCATAATTATACTCATCCGATATGGAGGAAAACACTAAAGCCAACACGCAAGTATAATTACATCACCTACAAACCAGTAGTGGAGACCATAGGATTTATACTAAATAAAAATCCTCTCCCACTTAGTTTTTTAACAATGAGGGTTTTTCTACTAGTTGATATTATGTCCATGTTGTCCATTATTAATGTAGGCTTGGTTTTTCAAAAAAAACACACAATAATAAACATGCATAATTAGAAAAAGCAAAATGACAAAAATAAGAGAAAATATCCAACTATTATGGTCATCTTTGCTGTTCCGTCCTCAACTATCCGAATCCAAAATGTAGGCTTAGTTTTTTTTTTTTAGGTTTTGGCTGTCGATTCCTTCATCGAAAATTATCTGTCTGCCTCTGGATTGCTCAAAACCAGCATCTCGTCCGGCGTCAGAAACAGCCACCACCGCCATCACGATTGATCAAAAATAATTAAAATTACATCAATCTTATGCCTCCCGAAGGAGTTCACACATAATCTAGATTGAAAAATTAAATTAGTAAGCACGATCAACCCTCATAATTTTAATTACATCCACAGCAACAACAACATCCACGACATGTCCGTGGTTTAAACAACACAATCAAAAAATATGCATTAGACCATAATAGTTGGATCTAAGATGCCTGCAAAATCGAGTTAGAACAGATCTACATCTATCGATTATTATATAGCGCAAATTTTTATTGGACAACATGGACGTATCAATCAATACGTAGATCCAAAGTGGCTCTGATACCAATTGGAGTGTGCATCAGTCGAGTTTTTTCGACTGATACGGGCTTCCCATTTAGACACGACGACACGTGGGATCGTGTCAGTGTCCTAGGTGTGTAGCCTGACCCTAGGCGAACTTGGACACGTGACCACGAGACTCTAGGACACTTGTGTCGTGTCCTACACGCACGTGAACCTGTGCACGATGCTGTGACACTGCAGTGTCTGGAACTTACCCGATTTGGATTTTTCACTCTTGGACACGTTGTGTCGTGTCGTGATGGGTACCTAGGGACACCTACGACCCGTACACATATGGGGGCACGATTACCAACAACTATTTTTGGGTCTTAGCTAGGTTTTGGTGTCGGTTTTGGGTTTACCCCCACTGTTCAGTAATGAACAGTTTTCTGGTATTTTTCTCAGTATTTTAAATGAATTTCAAACCAATTTTTATGTATATATGTATGTATGTTTGTGTGTATATACATAGTATATGTGTGTGTATATGTATATGAGTGTGTGGGTATGTGTATGTGTATAAAAATGTATATATATAGGTAAGTATAGGTAATATGTATATATGTAGTGTATGTGTGTGTGCTTGTGCTCCCTTCTCAGTTTCCTTAGGACAGAATCCCCCCTGCTGACACACACACACAAAAACTGAAATTGACTCTATCCTAACACAAGATACACTCTAGAGCCATTGACACATTACTTATTTTCCCCCCGCTCTCACTCTCTTTTATTCACACACATGACACCCCTTCACCCCACTCTCTCTCTCAATATATATATATATATATATATATAGTGTATTATATATATATATGTAAGTTGAATATATATAGGTACTATATACATAGTTGGGATATATGTGGGTATTATGTATATTGGCTATATATGGTTATATAGATGTGTATGGGTATATATATATATATATATATATATATATATATATATATATATATATATATAGTCAACTATATATATATATAATACCATAATCTATATAATATATATATATATATATATATATATATATATATATATATATATATATATATATATATATATATATATATATATATATATATATATATATATTATATATATAGATTATGGTATTATATATATATATAGTTGACTATATATATATATATATATATATATATATATATATATATATATATATATATATATATATATATATATATATATATAGACTTGATCTCTTAGCCTATGGCCTTATGTGTATATAGGTATTGAATATATGTCTTAGTGCCCTAGGATTACTAGCCTATGGTTAGTAGCAAGTTAGAGTTGACCATTAGGTCTAGTAGACCTAGTTTGACTAGATTGTTGACCATGGTTGACCAAAGTCAACTATAGGTCAACCATGACCTAATTGACCTAGAAAGGGGCTTAGATGGACTTAAAGGAGACTAGTTTGACTAAGTTGACTAAACCATAGACTACTGACTAATTAGTTTATGTTTGACCATATAGGTTATGTGGATAGTCCTAAGTAGATTAAGATATATATGGGGTTAAGTGGGATGCTTAGGAGTTGTTTCATGATTTGAGTCAGAGTATGGGCTTAGCTTAACTATAGATTCAAGATTGGTATTTATATATATTATGTGTGATATACTTGTATGGAAAATTGGTTATGCCTTAGCTTTGTGGTATAGAATCCTTGGTATCCTAAGACATGATAGCCTATGATTGGTTTGAGTTAGCCTTATAGAGTTGGCCCTTGACCTAATTACCTTATTGACTAGTCTATGATTAACCAAAATCTTAGATAGTCTAGACTTTGACCTAGTTTGACCATATTGACTATATTGACTGGTCTGACCATTATTGACTAAACCCTAGATAACTTGACTAGTTTGGCTAGAATGTTTGACCAAGAGTTGACTTTAATCTAGATTAGACTTGTTTAACCTTGTTTGACCTCGTATGACTTAGTTTAACTTCTTGTGACCTAATATGACTTGATTTGACTTAGTTTGACTGTAGAGTTGACCAAGTTTGACTTTGATCTAGATTGGCCTAGAAATCATGTAGATTGCATCATAAATATCATTTATCTTGTTTTAAACACATTATAACCTGTACTGCTCTAATTAGGATATTGTGACTCCGGTGTAGACATCTGACATTACACTACTCTTTTCAGAGTATCAGGCGAGTACATTCTCTGATAGTTCTCTCATTTATTGCCAGTTACTGTATTTAATTCTATTTAGTTTTATGTGATTCTCTGATACCACACGTATGGATATTTCTGGATTCATGTATGCGACACACATACCTTACTTATCTGGTATCTATTACTGGAATCACTGGAATCATTCCAGAATCTATTTCTGGAATCATTATATTTTGGCTGGACTCATCTCGATTCTCGTGTCGAATTCTGGATTCATTTGTATTGCGAGGCGGGGAAATATTGAGTAAGACATGTAGACATACCCCAAATATGGAATCTCCAACTGGAATCTACTGGAAGTATAGCCATCTCTCGTCTGATCAGTGAGAGATGTGCCTGTTTACCTACAGCCGTTTACATGTCGATCTCGATATTTTAAAACACACTGTTAGAGTATAGCTGGTCTCACCTGGATTCTTGATCACTACCTAGAATCATCTTGTACTGGATTCATCTTGTATTAGATTCATCCCGTACTGGATTTGTAGTAGTTTACACTTGTTTTACATTTACTGCCTGGACTTATTATGTTACCTTAGTTCAGCTAGATTTATTTTATAGTCTTCATTGCCATCATTCTTCTCTTGTTTTAGTTACTTTACTTTCCTTGTATCTTACTGCTTCTCTATACCATCACCTAAATATAAACTGCCATATTCATCAATAAAATTGCCTATAACTGCTTTATAGTTCTCTGTCATTACTTGGGTTTTTCTTGATGAGTTGTACTCGTTCCTGTCCTGACTGGACCTGTTGTAAATTTTACAGATGATTGCCCTGAGGACACATGCCCTACATATTACTGTGGAGATGGTTTAGCTACCTATGGCCCCGACACTCAGGAGTGATTGGGAGATTTGCTAGTTGTTGTTTAGCTTTTATGTT
Organism: Iris pallida; assembly: GCA_029216955.1. Classification (NCBI taxonomy): domain Eukaryota; kingdom Viridiplantae; phylum Streptophyta; class Magnoliopsida; order Asparagales; family Iridaceae; genus Iris; species Iris pallida. Next base: position 46,751,536 of record JANAVB010007399.1, read on the forward strand.
TTAGAACTGGAGTTGTATATAAGTTGAGTTTTGTAGTTGAGATTGTCTGAGATTATAATATTAGTTGTTGGTTTTATTTCTGTTATTAGTCATAGTTTTAATCTTCTGTGATATCTTATCGTTCTTAGACTGTGATTGAGATTCATTATATCTATACTTGTCCTCCGTTCGGAGTTGAGATTTGACAAGTATATTATAATTGCATGAGTTGTTGATTAGATAGTAACCTAGGACAGCGTTCTACCGCCGACACTGCGGTATAGGCTGGACGTTGTTGCGTGCTCGTACCCTCACAGTAGGTGCGGGTCGTGACATCATTAGTATGTACTTTCTCAAGCTCAACATCCTTTGCCTCTAGCACATCTTGTATCCAATGATACGAAGTTGCAATATGTTTGGACCTTCTATGAAAGAGAGGGTTCGTCCCAAGGTGAGCTGCATTCTGGCTATAAAAAAGTAACATGTATTTTTCCTTTTTCTTTCCCAACTCCTACATAAACTTATTCATCCACATTAGCTCCTTGTAAGCCTCCATCGTCGTAATAACCTTCGTCATAGACAAGCCGACATACTTCTACAACCGCGACTGCTAAGATACTGCTCCCATTGCGAACATCATCACCTAACCTGATGTAGACCTATTGGTATCCACATAGGCAACCATATCAACATCAATATATAGCTTCGTCTCGTTACTCTCAAATGAAAGTATCCAACTAGAAGTGCTCTAGAGGTAACGTAGAATCCACTTGACTGCACTCCAATTTATCCTTCCTGAATTACTTACTAATAGATCCAACTGAATGAACTATATCCAGCCTTTATGTAACAACCTAGATTTCGAATTTCTACTTTTGAAAATTTGTACTAATTTTTGAGTTATAAAATTTTCTTTCCCTGAATTTGAAAAATTATTTTTAGAAAACAATAATATAATTTTTGTTGGAAGTTTATAAAATCATTTTCGAATTATTTTTAATAATTTCTAATCATGATTATTATTAATTAATTAATTTTATTTTAGCATTATTTTATTATTGATGAACCTACCAAGCATTGGGCTTGGATTGTGGGCTAACTATTCTAATTGCCTACTAAGTTTTGGGCTTGGATTATAGGCCTATAGGTTTTGGGCTAGAGGGTGATTAATTATTTAGTTAGCTAATTGATTATTTACTCATAATTACTTATTAGCTACTAATTAAGGGTTAGTTAATGGATTAGTTAGTAATTAGTTAGTGTTAGTTATGGTTAGTTATAGTCTTAACTTTTGTCCTTAGATCTATTACAATTACATGGGTTGCCACTTGGCTTGAAGCACACTCCACTCTCTTCCTTAGAATATTGTGACTCCTAATATATTATTAAACAAAAATTCCTAAATCACTTGCTCTCTCTCTCTCCTGCCCTCCACCAATCTCTGCTCTGTCCACTGCGCGCTGTCGTGTTTCGGCCGAGCTCTGGCGACAGCTTCGCCGCCACCAAATCTTTATGTCCTCCTTCTTCTCTGCCCTGCATAGCTGACACCCTCACCACTGTTCATCAATGCCATCACCATCATCACTAAGCTTTCCCTGCAACTCCACGGATCGAGCTCAGATCTGACCATTCCCTCCATCGAGCTCCTCCACCGTCTGGTTGAAAGCCACCGTCATCACCAGCTTCTCGTGGCTGAACCCTCTCCAGCGCCTCCAGATCCGGTGCTCCACCGAGCCGTTGCCGATGTGTCGCCTCCACTTTTGAACCACCGACGAGCCACAGTCGTGTCGAGCTTGGGCACACCCCGGTGAGTTTTCTTCAGAGTTTACTCTTCCTCTCTCGGTTCTCTCTCCTCCTTTTGGCACCTCACCGGCGCCTTCTCTCTCTCGAGGTCTCTTCTTCTCTCTCCACTTCTCTTCTTCTTCTTCTGCTTCTTCAATATTTCATCGCAGCTGTTTGAGCTTCTCTCTCCAAGTGGAGAGAAGCTTTTAGGGTTTTAAACCCTAACGATTATGGATTGTGGGCTCTAGCCCAATAAGGGATTATTAGGTTAATTTTTCTTAAAATTTTGCTTAAGTATAATTGTGGGAAGGGCTTCCAGACCTTAGCTGCTTTGATTTGTTTTAACTCTTTGGGCTTGGGTTTCAGCTGATCAGTGGGCTATAGAATTTTTGAGTAATATTTTCAGCTGTTCAAAAATTTGTTTGGGTACAACTGGGCTGGGCTACTGGGCCAGCATAGTGGCCTGTTTCTGTATTAATATTTAGGCGATAATATCTGTTGAACCAGACTTAGGCCCATATGTATTATAGATTGAATATGTATATTGTATAAATTATACGTGTATTTATACTGATCTTAACTAGTAAATATTTCCAGAGATAATTGTACTAGTAGATTTCAAATATATTTATTATTTATCTATAAATATTAATAATGTATTTTAACTAGTAAAATTTATGTACCAAAATAATGATTTAGCTTGATAAACATTTTCAAATAGTATATTTATGTACTATGTCATTACTTGTGATAGTAAATAGCTTAGTAAATGTTTTATAGATTACTAAAATTGTCTTGCTAATAATAATATCTAGATTTTTTAAATATTTTTTTTAGCTAGCAAGTATTCTAAATATTCTTTAATAAATGATTTTGTTTAAATTATTTTACTAGTATTTATTTGACTAAGGATAGAATATATTTTACTAAAAATATATACAGTTAGCTAGTATATATTAATAGTAAATAGTTGGATAGCATTTAGCTAATCGCTATCTTAGAAACTAATATATTCTTGTCCTATTCTATGGACATTGAGACTTATTTTAATCTCAAGGACGAGGCAAGTACTTCTATGATTTTGACTCATTTACTTCATGTCATGGTCTTTTCATATTGGACACACTGTTACACGACTTGGTCTATTACTATGGTTCATGATCTTTTACTTGTATCTGGGGAGGAAAAATACTGTGGATATGTGACCAAAGTCCAAATTAGGATTCATATGATAGCTTAAGTCTCACACCTGTGCATGTGATATTTTAAGTCGTACCATCACTTGTTCTTGTTTGTAATCTTCCCCAGCCGGTCACATATTTTGTAGTTATTTCAAATTCATGTCCTGATCTTTTGAGTACATGTTTCAGTCTGGTAGCTTATGCATTTACAGTTCATGTTTATCCTGTTTCATTGTTCCTTTACTTGTTCACATGTTGTACTTATTTCATTATTAGATTGTACTTTGCTCCTTTCCTGACTGGATCATTGATATATTAGGCTAGGGCATGAGAATTGAATCATCGACTCCTAGAAGATCCTAGAAGACCAGATGCAAGTATTTCTATTCTTGCCCTATTCTAGGTGGACATTGAATAGTTGAGACTTATTTTAATCTTCAAGGACGAGGCAAGTACTTCTATGATTTTGACTCATTTATTTATGTCATGGTCTTTTCATATTGGACACACTGTTACACGACTTGGTCTAATACTTTGGTTCATGATCTTTTACTTGTATCTGGGGAGGGAAACTACTGTAGATATGTGACCAAAGTCCAAATTATGATTCATATTGATAGCTTAAGTCTCACACCTGTGCACGTGATATTTTAAGCCGTACCATCACTTGTTCTTGTTTGTAATCTTTCTCCAGCCGGTCACATATTTTAGTAGTTATTTCAATTCATCATATGTCCTGATCTTTTGAGTACATGTTTCAGTCTGGTAGCTTATGCATTTACAGTTCATGTTTATCCTGTTTCATTGTTCCTTTACTTGTTCACATGTTGTACTTATTTCATTATTATAGATTGTACTTTGCTCCTTTCCTGACTGGATCATTGATATATTAGGCTAGGGCATGAGAATTGAATCAGACGACTCCTAGAAGATCCTAGAAGACCAGATGCAAGTATTATTCTTATGTATTAGATAGTTTCATAGGATGGATGTTTATATCCTCCTTTTAGTTGTCAGATTTGTCTCTGGATACTCTTGTATAACTTGTATTAAAGAACATAGTGGTATATGATAAATTTTTAGCACGGGATTAGATGCTGTGATGTGATTTCATGATATTACTTGAGTTCTTAGATACTTAGTATAGCTTACTACGTTGAGTCTACCAATGTAGGCTGTGCGTGTCCGACTCGTATCCGATTATTCGGGAGCGGATCGTGACACTTTTACACACCATGACATACATGAGACTCACTTTGAAGCATATGAAACCCTTTCCAGATCTTATTTCTTTCCTCGGTCGATGGACACTGATTAGTCGTAAGCTTGAAGTGAGTTGTAAGTGGGGTGCTCACTTTCTTTGAATCGTCCATCTTTCCCTATGAATGTACTTCTCCTAGAAGAACGACCATCTCTCTCTGTAGGCTGATCTCCATCCCTTAAATGGTCATAAAAAAGAATCTTAATTTGGATTAATAGAATTATTAAGATAATAAAAGGAGAAAAAAACTTTTTATGGAATAATTATATTTGACTTCGAGGAATTTCCCTGCTAAGGTCAAGGGCCACTTTCAGGGAACAATATAAAAATATGTAGCATAATAAAGTAGAAGCTAATGAAATAATAAGAAAACTTGTGACAAAAAGAATAATTTAAGTGGAGTTGATAAAGTAATTCTATACTTGAAAGTTTTAACGATAAGAATTAGATTGATTATGGATATTTTGAGGTTACAAATTTTAATCATATACATAAATATTTTCAAATTTAAATCGTAGAGAGAATTTTTTTTTATAAACCTAAGTTGAGAGAAACATTCACTGTTGATTGAGGAAAAGATTTTGACAGACGTTGACATTTGGACTTTTAAAATTTTAGTGAAAACTCAGAGTAGTAAGAATTACAGAATAATAATATAGGATTTGAAGAATACAAATTCGAAGTATAACCAGATTATATAATATATCCTTTAAGGTTAAGCCACGAGATGATGATAGTTTTGTAGCAAAGTAGTTTGAAATTAAACAATGATGCTAAAGATTTATAAAATAATAATAAGTGACAGTGGAGATGCACTACACCATAATAGGCGATTACCCACGGTTATTACCGTGACAATTATTTTTCATCACGGTAATAACCGTTACTAGTAGGGCGTGGTTATTATTTGGTCACGGTAATAACCGTTACAAATATTTGTTTTGGTAACGGTTATAACCGTTACAAATATTTGTTTTGGTAACGGTTATAATCGTTACAAATATTTGTTTTGGTCACGGTTATAACCGTGAGGAATTTATAATTAGTCCCGATAATAACTGTGAGAAATTTACCGTGAGGAGATGGCAAGAAACTGAACCAGTTGCACACCAAAACTTGGAATCAAGAATGAAGCTCCCGCAGCAGCTAATCAAGTTAACAAGACAACTTTCTCAACACAAATGAGCACTTTAGTAGGAAGCAAACAATTATCTCAACACAAACAGTCTCCAGTAAAAACAACATTATGTACATGTGAAAACAGTCTCCAGTAAAAACAACATTATGTACAATTATCTCAACACAAACAATCTCAACACAAGTGAGCAGCTTATCAAGTGCATTTCACCTTCTAAGAAACCAAACAGTCTCCAGTAAAAACAACATTATGTACAAGTAACATAACCCAAACAATGTCTTTCATTAAATGGTTCTACGAAGTTCAAAGTAACTGAAAAATGATTGAATCCACAAGAAAGAAATTCAAAATATCCACATTATTTTTGGGCCAAAGCGAGCGATGCTCTTTCCTTGGACATAAACCCTGGCAGGCCATAAGTAGAAAGAGTATGGCCCACTGCATCCTTCATATTATTACATCAGTTGAAGTAAACTTTACTCAAGAAGCAGATTCCTTTACAATCTTTTCAGCCTTGGCAAAGACTTTGTCAATCCCTCCAACCATATAAAACGACTACTCAAAGAGATCATCATACTTCCCGTCCAGGACACCCTACAATATTAGCACAGGCAAAGAACTTAACAAAGTAAAGATTCATTGACATTGCTATCATGAACAGGAGAACAAATCAGAAAGGATAGCATAGCAGATAAAGCAAGAGAACAATATGGGAGGTATTCATAAAGGAAAACTATTGCAGCATAATTCAAAAAAATTTAACAATACTAGAGAGACAGGAATTCAAGTTACCAACCCAAAGCTACTATGGTTCTGATGTACGAAGATTACGCTCTGCATACTGTACAAACCAGACTAAAGTTTTATTGGTTTGGGTTTTCTGTCAGGTAACCAGCATACTATTTCTAAAATGGGAGGTATATTACAAAAGTAAACTAACACATCATGATTTACATGGATTTCAACACCATTACCAGGCACTTAACATGATTAAATAAATTCAACTGAGGTAAAAATTTAAAACTGGTAGCAAATGATATATGTTAACATTTCACAATCATATACGTTAAAATTTTCAAAATTGGTAAAACTGGTAGCAGATGAAGCAAAATTATTGTGTAGGAATTTACCATGAAGATGATATATATGTAGCAGATAAAGCCAAATTTTGAAGCACGATAGTCAGAACAAGCATGACATGAGAGAGGGTTTGACATGTATATTTATGGACTGCTTGCCATTTTCCACAGATGTTTGTGTACTGACGATGTGGTGCATTAAAATTTTAAATACTTTTTGTGGGCTAGTATTCTAAAAGTTGTATAAAGCAACGATCAATAGTTAAAGTTGTCAACCAGTTATTAACTGAATTTTGAGGTGGCAGCATAATTGCAATTAAACAGACGTGTGTTTCGATTAAGAAGTAGCTATTTCTAGACCGAGCAAAATGAAATGGCTTAATATGGCTTCCGTTAGACAAGTAGAAGTCCATATACAACAATGTACCTAAACTAAAATGCACACAAATGCACAATAAAATAATCAAGTGGTTCTGAAGGAAAGGCAACTTACAATGCTCTTAGCTCAGTGGTTCTGAAGGAATTGGCGGAGTAGAATGAGAATAACACACCTTCAATCATAAATTTTGGGTGGCCTAACAATATTAGTAAATACCGTATCCTTTCAGCCTTGATCCAAATTCGTTTGGAACCAAAAATAAAAATCAAAAGACAAAAAACAGATTCCATATTATCAGTTTCATCATCAGCAATTAAGCTAATTATCAGAATAGTGTATATTGCCAAAAAAATTTTAGCCTACAATCATTAAGCAACCACAACTTAAGAGAAAGGAACAGACATGGGAAGAGGAACTCAAAAGACGAAAGAAATTTCAATGCAAAGAATAAAAAGGGCATATTCTAATACATTCTCACCTGTTACAAGTCTAGATTACCTAGAATAGCATTTGAAGCCAAAATAGTATTTATATCCTTTGCCCCTATATTTACTAGAGGGAAGGCATATGTAAATGTGGAAAAGTAATTATCATGTGGATAACACTGTATCAGCTTTCAGAGCTTTCAATCCCTTCATAGCTTACATGAAAACAAGTACAGAGAGCAAAAACTTTAAGAAACAATGAGGAAAAAGCTAAAACCAAGGCCATTTGAAAAAAAAGGAACAATACAATCAAGAAACAAGAAAGACGATCATCAGGAGACAAACATAAGAGAGACGTGTTCATGCTACAACAATTTCTTCAAAATTCATTTAATTTATGATAAACATGTCAACAAACACTTGGAACTGACATCCACGCATTAACTCACCAACTAAGGTTGCTTGTTATTTACTTCTTAGTAGAACGTATCCACACATTAACTCACCAACTAAGGTTGCTCGTCATTTAATTCTTAGTAAAACGAAACTAAATAAGAAGGAACAATCAACATAACTTTTTTACTGCCACAAAGTTTTGACTGAACTATGGAGAAAAAAACAAAAAGAAGAATAAGACCAAATGCAGTAGCTCCTATATTATTTGCTTCAATATCAGCTCTAAAACTAACTTTTAGAATAGTGTATATTGCCTAAATCTTTGGCAGCAATCATTGAGCCTCTGTAACCCAAGTGTAAGAAGAAGCCATCATGCAGAAGATAAAAAGCTACAAGTAATGAGCTTATTCATAGTTTGATTTATAGAAAAGGTAAAAATAAGCAAAAGGTAAGCATAAAGCTCTCATATTATCTTCTTCAATATCAACACTTAAGCTGATTGTCAGAATAGAGTATATTGCCATAAACCTTTGGCAACAACCAATGAGCATCATACTCGAAAGCAGTAAAAGAAGCCACCTGGCAGAAGATGAAAGCTAAAATTAGTGAGCTTTCATAGTTCGATTTATTTTGGAGAAAAAGAAAAAAAATTCCATGTGGGCACCTAGCATAAAGCTCTCATATTATCTTCTTCCACCAAAGGGGAATGAGCACTAAGGAATACAAACATAACAAACTTGTTGACAACTTCTTCCACCCAAAGGGGAAAAAATCTCCATGTAGTAAGTTCCAACATCTCTACAGGCCAATCATCTTAGGGCTATGACCATCAACAAAATGACTCATGTGATTCAAGAAAAAAAATGACTAGAGGATCAAGTAAGCAAGATATATCACTAAATCCTCCAGATAAGCAACATATTTATCACTAGATACTTTGAATTTGAAATCACAAGATTAAATGATAAACAAAAATATTTACTAGCAAACCAACTAATGCGTACAAACGTTATGCCAATGATACCTATTGCCAACTAAACCAATAAAAAACATTAATATGAGCAAATTCCTCAGTGTTGAAGTTTGAATCCAGAGAGATAATAATAGTCACAGTTGTCGAGAACACTATGGTTATAAATATGAAATTTTAACAACACCATCATCCTCCGGAACAAAAAAAAGGGCATAAAATTTCTATCCATGATATCATATTATGGAGAAAAGAGAGAATTCATATTACTCAATATCACCTAAAACATAAAAGAATAAGCAATTTTTTAGCTTTGTACCCATAGAGATATAATAGTCACTGTTTTAACGAATATTCAGGTTATAAAGATGAAATAATTTTGACAGTGCCATCATAAGCCAGACAAGAATGAGCATAATCTTTTTATCTATCATACTACGTGATGGAAAAAAAGCTCGATTTCATATTATCCAAAATCAACTAGAACTCAATATCAACCTATATAAGTGTGAGTTCCACAATACTGTAAAAAAAACTACACCATAGAAATTTTTCGGAGCTACTATTCATGGCCCAAGGAATTTCTCCTTAAAAAGATGAAAATTGTTGACCTCGCCATACTATAGAAGGTAAATCTTAGAAAGTGAATATCATTTTTCACAAGACCAAAATCCAAGTCAGCAAAATAAGACCAGAATTAAAGACTACTAGTAGCCCTATGCTAAATAGTCGAAAACTTCAAAAATTAGTGCAATGTTTATGCAATGAATATTATTAAACGGGGTATATGGCATTAAACCTAGCATATCAAATAGGCATAATAGGTGTTTCTACAATGTTATATGGCAAGAAAATAGTTTTTTGGATTTTAATATCCTTGTAATATATAGTAGGCCATGAAATCAAAGATCAAAAGACTTGATGTCCTTATACTGATATAGAATAAGTATTATAAACTTTTACCAACAAGCCCTCTTCCACGTTATTCTCTATCCTTCACCCAACTAGCTGGATCCATTCAACTACCAGTTAAGCACGCTACTTTATACAACTCGAAGCCAAAAACTACCATCAACCACAATATCAGTAAGTTGATTCGACAAAAACAAAAGCTACGAGTTTTTCCCTGTATTTAGACAAATCCAGCCGCAAGTATCAACATAATTAAAGAGCGCAAAACCATTATCTTAATAAAAACTCAGACAACAGATGCATATGAACACCATAGGTTCCCCCAAAGAAGAAGCTTATTTACTTATGTCAAATGCAGATTCTTGAATCATTAATCTTTAACTACTATAAATGGACACGAGTCATGCAAAAATGAAATTATAAATCAGAAAATAGAAAACACACAACCTCTAATTTCTTCTCCATAATCTAAAGACTTCTCTTCCTAAATATCAACACCAATATGTTGCTTTTAGAACCTATTCCTGTTTATCAATATTTTTCCAGTGAGGACGACCTTGATTCCTGTAGTAAGTGTATGAAAATAGAACACAAAATTTTTAACACCATACATCCCCAATCCCACAAGCATTATGAACTGACAACAAAAATATAGAAAACCCCCAATTAGAAAACTAGCTCGAAATTGAAATTTAAGGATTAAATCTTGCGGATCTTTCCCATATAGAAAACCCTTAATTTCAGAAATCCTCTAAAATTGCAGTCATGGTTAGATCTTGTTGATCGGAGGGAAAAAAAAGGTCTCACCATGGTTCCATCTGGCGCTTCTCTCAAGCGAGGGGTCTTGGTTGTCTGGCAATCGGCACAGATCTTCAAGGTGTCGCCACCGCTGCTCGCACTGGAGTCGAACGTCTTCATATCTCCCTTTCGACTCATGAAACACTCTCTCTCACTCTCTCCCGAACTTAAGATCGAGATCGCTGCTCCGATCTCTAACTCTATATGGAGAGTGTTTGTTTACTCCTGGAGAGAGGGAGATAGGAAGAGAGGGTTTTAGATACAGAGATGATAGGAGGGAAAAGAAAAATCGTAAAGGGAAATGAAAAAAAAGATGAAAATTTATAAGAAAAAAGAGAAAAATTATTTTAGTAACAGTTTTTAAATTATTATCACAGTAATTACCGTTATAAATTTGTAACGGTATTAATCGTTACAAATGAATAAAAAAAGTGTTACAAAATGTCTATTTTGGTGTAGTGATGTGATGCGAGGATTCAAGACAAACTTTTGGAATACATATTTAGGTCGACAAAAAGTTTAAATTAGAGACAATAGATAAGTTGGAAACTTCAAGGCGATAGATTCCTTAGTAGTCAAGATCGTGGATTTTAAAACTTATATAGTTTGTAGAGTTCATAGTTAACAATAATAAATCATAGGTGTAAATGAATATGGAAGTAAGTTATTGATCGATGAATTAATAAGGGTGGATTAAAAAGGGGACGAGAAATTTGTGGATGTAAATTGAATGTTAATGAATTAGGTAGGCAATGTGAAGGTTAAAATTTTAAGGATGCGTAAGGAATATACTAGGATTAGCTAGTTATTGATGAACCAAATTTTTTGAAATATGGTATAAAGAGGTTGCCTGACAATCAAATAGAGAAGAATCGGTACATAGAAAGTTCTAGAGAAAACTGAAGCTTCAAGAGGAATATTATGTAATTAATTTGAATTTCATATCTGTAACACCCCTTAATTTCTGGAATTTTTTAATTATTTGATTTAAAATAGGATTTTATGAATATTTTTAATTATTTAGTTATTATTATAGATGACCTTAGCCATGGTTACGTTTTGGAGTATAAGATGACTAAGAATTGCGGCACAAAAAATATAGTCGAGTGGTTTGACTAGTATTTTAGCCATGGTAAGTAAGCTGAGCGATATGTGTATTCTAACTAGAAAAACTAGGCCAAGTTGCGACTTAACCCCCACCGATAATTTATTTATTTATTAATTAGAATATTGATTTTTAGGTGACCCGGTTGTACTAATTTGGTCCGAACTGGGCCCGAACCATATCCAAGCCTATGTAGGCATGTAGTGAGACCAAGGACGACCATGTAGACATATATTATGTGTGTACAAATATTTCTTATTTATTTTTAGGAATTGACAACTAATTTCTAAATATTTATTATATGTAAATTATAGGTATTATTAATATTAAATAATATTTTAGAATATCGTACGATTTTCTGGAGCCAAATAAGGAGTGCATATGTTATGTTCACCAAAAACTACTATTGGGCTATTTTTAATTGTTATTAGGATTATTATTATCATTAATGTTATTGTTGTTGTTATTAAAATAAAAGTATTTATTATTATTTGTTATTTTTATTGTTTCATTGATAAATGAATTTATCTATATAGATACATATTTTCTATAAATAGGCCATACCCTAGGAATAGATAAAATTGAGATTTTGTGGGGATTATATATATATATATATATATATATATATATATATATATATATATATATATATATATATATATATATGTGTGTGTGTGTGTGTGTGTGTGTGTGTGTGTGTGTGTGTGTGCTTATGTAGATATAAATAGATGTATAGTTATCTATAGAAAAAAGAATAATATAATAAAATAAAAGAGAAGCACTGTTCCCGCAAGGGAACAGTGGGCCAAACCACCCCCAAGCTAAACCTAGTAGCATAGATGCAACCCGACCCCTTCATTACACAGCCAACAGAGCATGTATATATATATGACAGTTCGAGAGGAGAAGAGAAACCCTAACTAAAACCCCTTGCTAACAGCCCCTACCTCTTCACGACCTCTTCACCAGCCTCCCGCGTGCCTTCCAGCCGCGTGCACGTGCCCCCACGTCGCTGGAGTACGACAACAACAGCATGAGAACAGAGGTAGCCGACAGCAGCAGCGCAATATTAGCAGTTGCAACGGCGCAACTTTGTAGGTTCTCCTTCACTTCGTTGCCAATGTCCAAACTAATTAGTACTTTGTAAACACAACATATAGGCCTTCGACCCCTATGAAATAGTTTTTGATCTAGGTGACCAGATCACAAGAAATTCGAGGTTGAAATCTCGAGAAAGCTTAGTTTTTAAAGAAACAAAAACTGGACAAACACCCAACCCAGACCAAGTTTTGGAAGGGTAATTGTGGACAGAACAGTTAAGATTTTCGAAATCCATTTAAAAACATTTATAGACAACCTAACCATGATGGAAACCATACTTTTAGTTTTTACTTTAATTGATTATATTCTCTTTTATATCAGTTCCAAAATCAAGAAAAAAATAGTTTTCAAAACCTTATAAAACCATAGAAATCCTCCGGTACGACGTACGTCCCGCCAAACCGGGCGACGTGGTCACAAACCAAAAATATCGAAAGGTGTGTATCGACTTCGTGGACGTGTGGACTTTGACGGAATTTAAATTGGTTGCGTGTACGCGCCGAATTTGATGCGTATCAGTCAAAATTCACCGTATTGGCCTTTTTTGAAAATTTTCAATTACTTTGTGCACGTTCGTCAAATCGAGATGAAACTTGTGCCAGCAGGACCGTATCATTTTTTGGTTCTGTATGCCAAGTTTGGTCCGATTCTGAGACAGTTGACCGGATCGTCATTTTACGTGCCCCACGATCCAACTTAACGGACGAATTTGTGCACGGTTCATCGGAATCTAAAATTGGACATACTGTTGGGTTCGTCTCGTCAAAACGAATATGTAGATATCTAGTTTAATGACTTTAGAGACCATAGACTCTGGCACACTTTTCGGTGCAAAGCGGGTCCAACGACGGACACCATTTTGATCCAAAATTACCGTTTTACCCCTGTGTCCAGAATTGGACTTATGGGTAGCCTATCCTAGCTATTTTTTTATTCTGGGAATGTTGGGAATGTCTGTTTTAGCCTCCGAGGATAGTTACAGGAGTTCAGCTTTCGCAGACATTTGATCTGACAGGTTATTTAGACGTGGTTGAGTCTACACCAGGCAAGTACACATTGCCAAACTTTACAGTATTTACATGCTTTTCTATACTACTAATCTTTTATGTCTCACTTGGTACATATTTCTCTCCTGCTTCATATCATGGTTCATTTCTAGTTTTACGTACACGTAGATTATTACTCTTTCTTTTCTCATGTTACTAGCTATATTTTTCTATCTGTTCATGTCTAGTGATAGTATTGCTTAGCCTCTGTCGTATCCCTTTCACATGATTGAGCTGGACTTGATTTGTTGACTTATTGACTTGACTTGCCTTGACTTGACTCGTAGTTCTAGGCGAGGACCTTGTGATAGACGATGATTATACTTGACTACTCTCTGTTGTGAGCCCCCACTGAGGTGCGATAGAGACATACTATAGGTTGTGAGTCCCTACTGAGCTGTGATCTATAGGGCCGTGAGTCCCGACTGAGCTGCGGTTTACTCCGATTTACTCTTAGTCATATTTATCATCACGATTCTCGACGACATGCCACTTCTTTATATGTTTCATTCTTATATTACTCTGCAGTCGTTATTTCTTCTACAATTTCATACCCTTTCTTTGTATGTTAAAATTGTTAAAGTTGGCTTGTATATTATGTGTCTTGCTAGTCCCCTGAGGACCTGGTTATCTCTCCAGGCTTAGTTAGAGAGTAGGACTTCCCGGAGGTTTATGGTTCTGGAGTGGATACATGTGACATACCTTCGCAGGAGGACGAGATAGTGGCCGAGGACTTTTCTTGGGACATGTCTCTTTACTTTAGACTTGATACATTATTTTCTTTCTTTTCATCAGTGAACATATAGTTGATTATTCATTTCTTTATACTGTGGTTTCGGGATGTCTTACCCGCGCAGTTATTATTTCAATTTCATGTTGGACAGATCTTTCTTGTTAGTATCATTTTATTGGACTTGATATCTCATGTCTTAATTTTTTGTGTGGATGAGATTAGCTGTGACCTGTGACCTGTATTGTATTGCTGGGTTGTTATCATGATTTACAGCTTAAGCATTTCGCTAATGGGCTTATTTTGAGATTTGTCCCATTGGTGAAGTGTCGCTGGCATGTACCGTATCCTGGTCCTATACGTATTTTGGGACTGGGGTGTTACATATTTTTGTGGTGGCCCATGCAGGTCTACGTTAATCACTTCGGTTACGTTACTGTACCGATGTGAGCCTACACATATGATAAAAAGACCCTTAGGATCTCATCCACATCTTTATATTGTTTCATGTCTTTGAACTCTATATTTCGACTTCGAAATTATTTTCTTGACATGCATCCTGCTTGATATCAATTTTCCTTTCAGCTTATAAGTTTCATTCGAGTGCAGTGAAATGGACCCGCAAGCCAGTAACGAAAACCCCACCATCATCCCGCAGGGGGCTATAGTGACTCATGTCGACACGATTCCGCCACCGGTTGGAGGTTCTTCTACCCAACCAGACGATCCAGCGACTTCGCACCCACCGAGGGTCAGGAGAAACGATATCCCATCCATGCTAGCACTGCCACTGATGCCTTCGACGATGTTTCCCCAGCTTGGACAGATGATGGATATCTATCATAATTTCTAGACCATCTACGTGATGATGCAAGAGCAACAACAAATTCAGATGGAAGCCAAGCAGAGACAGACAGAGCACATCGAGGATCGCATCGTGTCAGCACTAGAGAGGGCAACTCCACCAGTTCCCCAGTCGACGACGGGAACCATCACAAACTTTTGACATTTGAAGCTTGACAAGTTCTCGACAAGGAGGAGCCCACCAAAGTTCATGAATGGCTCACCAACATTGACCAGCAATGGGAGACAGCCGAGTTATCGAGAGATCGATGGATGATTGCCGTTAGGATGCAGCTGACCGGCAATGCGCACCACTGGTGGCTTACGGAGGAGAGAAGACTTGGGCATGATAATGTCACTTGGGAGGAGTTCTTCAAACACTTTAAAGAGATGTTTATCCCTGCCACTTTCAAAGCAGAGCTTCGAAGACAATTTATGCACCTCGAGCAAGACAACATGATCGTGGAAGAATACAATGCCGAGTTTCTACTACTGAGCCACTTCACACCTACATTGATCCAGACTGAAGAAGAGAAGGCCAAAAAAATTCTACGAAGGGCTTAACTACAGATACATGAGCTTATTAGAGCAGCTGCACCTACCACTTACTCCGGAGTTCTTACCGCAACACGACGTTTAGAGCGAATCCATCGAAAAGGGACCAGCGAGAAGTGAACACAACCAGCGACCGGATAAAGCATCACCAGGAGGACCAGAGAGACACACCATGTGCCAACGATCAAGAACTGCCCCATACCCAATTTCGGAGCTTCCCGTTTTTCAATATTGTAATAGAAGAGGACATGTCCAAAATGATTGTTGCAGAAGGTTGGGCTATGTTTAAACTGTGGTTCCAACCAACATCAACTTCAGGATTGCCCAACAAGAGGCCCACCAGCACCACCAACACCAATAGTACCAGCTCAAGGAGGATATCCACGTGGAACACTCATCAACCAGGCGATGCAGTTCGTACAGGCGAGACAGCAAGGGGAGCACAACGATAAGGACAAGCCTTCGTCATGAGGATTGAAGACAGAGCAGCAACACAAGGAGCAAATGAAGGTAACAACCTAAGGTTTTATGATAATGGTAAAGAGTAGAATATTAATTATGCTTGCTTGTTACATGTTTGCTTAGGAATAACAATAGAAACATGGCACACCTTAGACATCTTAGAACCATAGACATATTTTCCTTTACTGTAGTCAGTGATTTTAATTTCGAGGAAAAAATTCTTTTGGGGGGTAGAATGTAACACCCCTGAACTTCTGGATTTTTTTATTATTATTTGATTTAAAATAGGATTGTATGAATATTTTTAATTATTTAGTTATTATTATAGATGACCTTAGCCATGGTTAAGTTTTGGAGTACAAGATGACTAGAAATTGTGGCACGAAAAGTATAGTCGAGTGCTTTGACTAGTATTTTAGCCATAATAAGGAAAGCTGAGCGATAGGTGTGTTCTAACTAGGAAAATCAAGCCAAGTTGCGACTTAACCCCCACCGATGATTTATTTATTTATTAATTAGAATATTGACTTTTAGGTGACCCGGTTGTACTAATTTGGTCCAAACTGGGTCTGAACCATATCCAAGCCTATGTAGGCATGTAGTGAGACCAAGGATGGCCATGTAGACATATTTTACGTGTGTACAAATATTTTTTATTTATTTTTAGGAATTGACGACTAATTTCTAAATATTTATTATATGTAAATTATAGGTATTATTAATATTAAATAGCGTTTTAGAATATTGTACGATTTTTTGGAGCCAAATAAGGAGTGTGTAGGTTATATTCACCAAAAACTACTATTGGACTATTTTTAATTGTTATTAGGATTATTATTATCATTAATATTATTGTTGTTGTTATTAAATAAAAGTATTTATTATTATTGGTTATTTTTTTGTTTCATTGATAAATGGATTTATCTATATAGATACATATTTTCTATAAATAGGCCATACCCTAGGAATAGATAGAATTGAGTCAAGAAATGTGTTATAAAATAACAAGTGGCTTCAGAAGCTTTCAAATAGGGATCATTACCCAACTTGAAAGGTTCGCCATCTGACCCGGCTATAGTCCAAAATGGCTTGTCGCAAGTGACCTTTCATATAGATGAGTCACTGCTTGCGACAATTCGCGTGCACAGTGTTAGATTGAGTCAAGAAATGTGTGTACGGTATGCATCACAATTATTGAGCCTAAGATTTGGCCTCAATGGAGTCGTGTGTTTGGACACTGTTTGTGGCGTTTGGTTTTTCAAAGTAGTTTGACGTAAAGTTTCAAAAAATTGATTGAGTCGCTGGTAAGTTAAAATAAGAAGGCTGAAAGGTAAGGAGTGAGTATAATTTACGTGGTTACGTAACATGGTCACAATGTTACGACACAAAAGTCATCTTTATAATTATGTCATTGTAACTAATCCTAAGGCAAGTTTAGAAAGACCACATAGAATAAGTTACACCCACTAAAATAACGTGTTGGTTTTATATAGGTGGACGAGATGCCCTTACCAATATTATTGTGTACTGACACCCAACCAGTTTGCATGCAGGTTGCAGGTACTTGCTCGTTCAAAACGAAGATTGCTTGGGCGTGCTGAGACATGGAGTTCCTTGACGTTTTGAGACATGCGACCGCATTGAAGAATTCACATATACAGGACATAATGTATGGACATCACCTTCTTCAAGTTGTATGCCTCAAGGCGTGATCTTTTGTATTGAGAGATGAGAGAGAGTTGAGTGATTGTATTCAGAGAGAGTGTGCGCTTAAGTGATTGTATTCACTACCAAAATACAGGCAAATAGCGACTGAAAATTAGCGATGGTGTAATCAGTCGCCAATTAGCGACCGACAAGCGACTTACGGGCGACAAATTTTTTTACTTAAATTTTTTATAAGCTTAGCGACGGATCAGCGACCATTTAGCGACGGAATATGTCAACCGACTAATTAGCGACAGATATATACGTCGCTAAGCTGCTGTAAATGTCGAAACGGAATGATTAATTTTTATTCTAATTTTTTTTCATAAAGGTAGCGACTAATGAGCGACTACTTAGTGACATTTCCATGTAGCGACAGCGTAGCGACGAAAAATTTTCGTCGCTAATTTGCTGTGAAAATTTAAAAGTTAATTAAACTTCAAAAATTTCCCAATCTCTCCATCACTCTCAAAATCCTTCTCTCTCCTCCCCTCTCTCCTTCCCGTCCGACGATCACCCTCCCCCGACTGCGGCCCCCTCCGACGACCCCCCTCCGGTGGCCTCCCCCACTCCGGCCCCCTCCCTCTTCTCCTCCTCCGATCGAACCCCCTAACCACCCCCTCTTCTCCTCCTCCATTGACCCCCACCTCTGGCAACCACCTCCCTTCGGTGTGCTTTCCCACTCCGTCCCCCCCTCTTCTCCTCCTTCGAAACCCCGTATACCCTCCCACTTCTCCTCCTCCGTCGTGCCCCCTCCGCTGACCCCCCCTCCGGCGACCACCCCCTCCGGCGTCCCCCCCTCTGGCCCCCCTCCGACATCCCCCCTTCTCCGAGATCCTCTTCGTGACCAACCTCTTCAAGGTCCGAAACCCTAATTTGTATTTATTTGTATTTATGCTTTGTTTGTGTTTTCTTAACATGTTCTAGGGTTTCAATTTCAATTTTGTGTTTAAAATTTATCGGTATAGTAGTGGGTATAGTAGATAAATAGAAATTTATCGTATAATAGTTTTAAAAATTTGACGGGACACAGACACGAAATAAATAGGTGTAGTAGTTTTAGATTACTAAGGTAATTGATTGATCAATGCGATATATACTTGAGTATCAATTTGATACTTGAGTATCAACGTGATACCTAATTATACTAGGTTTGTTTTATGAGTGAATGTACGTGAGGGATACGTCATACCAAGTTATACTAGGTTTGTTTTATGATACCAAGTGATATATAGCATCTTAATTCTTGGTGCAAAATCATTCACGTAGATTAGAACAATGAGTCGATACTTACTTGACCGTTCGTGGATGTACAATCTGTCACGACCCGTACCCTGAAGAGGGGCACGAGCACGTGGTTACGTCCAGCCTACGCCACATAATCGACGGTAGAACGCTGTATATAGAGTCTGTAAATACTACGACTAAAACAGATAAAGGTTCCTGTACAGTATGTACACTCCGAATGGAGGTGACATAGCAATGCAGTCTCAATCACAAATATAAAACTAAGGTAGATAGCATGGAAAAGGAATATGATAGATGAAAGCAGGAAATAAGTTCAAGGTTCACATAAGTCCAGAGATATACATAACATCACAGAGTCACAAAAAATATATATAAGATACTACAATCTGAAAAGTACTAGCTGGCTCGCAGGCCAGACAAACCTAACAAAGCTACACTACTCAGGGTGAGCAAAGTCTAGTGGCTCTACTAACAAGCCACAGTCCAGGTCTACTCCGTCAAACTCGACCCCATAATAGGTCGGACAATCTGCCTCAGAATCATATGTAATATATCAACGGTATCCTGTCAGGAAAATGAGCAAGTACAAACACCAACAGCAGTTCCATGTGAATTGACAAATACTATAAGAGACAGTATAATGAAATACAAGACAAAGATATAGGACGACTTGGGAACCATTCGAAAGCCGACTTACAACTTGTAAACCAAACAAGGACGGGGGTTGTAATCCTTCGCCCGAACAGAACATAGCCTCCAATCAAAGTATAGCATAAGAGCATGTAGAATATGTGAAATACATGATAAAATCAGCAGGAAATGTATAACAGATGCGAGTACTGAATAGGACGACAATATATAGGATGACTTAGGAACTATTCGGAAGCCGAGTTACAACCCTTAAATCGAACAAGGACAGGGTTGTAACTCTTCTTCCGAACAGAACTTAGCCTCCTATGATAAATAAATATAAAAAATGTGACTTGAATTATTAGAGCGCTATGTGATCGGCTAGGGAATCATGGTAGGGTTATCCACTTGGCCCGACAATCTACGGTGATCTCATGAAAGGCCTGCCGACCAACTTGGATAACAAGGACATGGAGGTATCTGCTACACCCAACGTGAGGTGAGAGTGGCACAAGCAAAATAGTGACATGGGGCTTTGATCACATAACTCCTAATAATTCTCCTACCCTCGAATTGTATCACGAATCTGGACATGGCACGTCATGACACGGGATTCAAAAGCAGGGGGCCAGTCCACTCCCAAATCAATGTCTATATAAGTACCTGAAACATAAAATATCACACACTAATATACCAAGGAAATTCGGGAATAACATCTCATGACAGGATCCGACGTATACTAGTCCGTGATCCATCGTGTCGGGAATCATGTAAGACACTACAACTGAATCAGATATAGTAGATATCAAGACAATAAAAACTATCAGTGAATATACTCGCCTGTGGTCCTGAGCTGATAAGGTGAACAGAAGCTTAGAGTAATCACAGACCTAAAATAAGATACTATAAGTCAAATAGGGTCTTATACTAAAAAGAAAACTAATTTAAGTCATGAATGCAAGTCTAAGTCAAACTAGGTCAATATAGGTCATACTAAGTTATACTAGGTCATACCAGGTCACTGGAAGTAAAATCCAAGTCAAACTAGGTCAAACGGGGTCAAAGGTTGACTTACAGTTGACTTTTGGTAAACTTGTCAACCCTGGTCAACTCTGGTCAACTCTAGGTCAACTCTAGGTCAACCCTAGATCAAAATAGTCTAATGTTGACTTCCAGTCAACTGGTCAACTCTGGTTTGGTTTCGGTCAAATCTAGTCACTTATAGGCTAAGTTTCACTCTCGGTTGACTTTTGTTAACTTTTGGTCAAAATGGTCAACCGAAGTCAAAACTAGTTTAGAAACGCTATTTCTGACCATTACCAACCAAGAGAACCAAGTTCTAATCATATCTTAATCTCTAAACTCAAATACCTTAGTTTTTAGGTATTACCTACATTACCCTTACCAAGGTAATCCCGATTACCTTGCACATACCACTCCAACCTAGGAATACTAACCTAGGTTTCCTAGGATAGCTAGATACTATCCTATACTAACATTACCTACCATAAATCCTAGTTCCTAGCTCATCTAACCCATCTTAGGTTACATGTTGGTCATCTAACCATTACCTTACCCTTACCCTTATACCATTCTCACATTTACCTAAACACTCACAGACACAACTCACTCACTCACTCACTCACACATGGTCACATATAGGCTCTTACCTATAGGTTCACATATAGGCTAACACCTATAGGCTACTAGATACATATATACTCACATACACACACTCTAAGCTCACACACACACACACACACACACATAGGCATAGGACTAATTTTTGATATTGGTTTGAAGGGCTATTATAGGACAGGAATTTGGACAGGTTTTAAGGGACTGAATTGGCTAAGTATATGACTGAAATGGGGTGGTAAGTAGGCTAGGTTTAGGACAACTATATGGTGGTTTAGGGACTGGATTGGGGACCGGAATGAGACCAATACCTGGGCTTAATATAGGCTGTGTTTGGGACTGGAATATGGGACAAGTTTGGGGTTGCTAAGGGCTGTTTCAGGACAGCTTGTATAGCTGGTTTGTAGGGCTATATGCTGTCCAAAATTGGACTAAAATTTGGGTGGTTTGGGACTAAGTTTGGGCTATTCCTAGGCTGAACATAGGCTGGGTTTAAGGGACGAAATATGGACTATGGGGACAACTAATAGCTAATTTGGGACCAGGTTTTAGGAGATGTGGGGGGCTGCTAATAGGCTTAGTATAGGACTGAAATTGACAGCAAATGGGGACTGGAACAAGCTGGTATGGGACTGAAATTGAAATGGGGGTCTGTTTAGCACAGGTTGGGGGGCTAGTTTATAGGACTGTTTAAGGGTGCTAATTAAGGTCTGGATTGTGGTTACTTTGCTGGAATGAGGGACAGCTATGGGGATGTTTTGGCTGAGTCAATGGGACTGGTTTACTGATATGGGGGGGCTGAAATATGGCTAAATCCCCCCTTCCTATCTAATCTCTCACACTCTATACACAAACACCCACATACAAAACCAACTACCATTCAAATCCTCCCCTCCATTCCTTGGCCGATTTCTCCCACTCATGAACACAATGAAAACACATCTCTAAATAATTAGCAATCTGAGATTTAATCTCTAAATATTCATCCACAATATATATAATAAATACAAGTGTCCAAATAGGTTTTTTCCACTAGAACACAAACCTACACATAGGACACACCTAAAAGTCTCCAAATGGACACGAAATGGACACAAATGGAGACACAACCATGGGGGTCATTCCTATGGGTCTAAAATCATCCTATATGCATGAGAAAATGAAAAGGAGAAGGGATGTATACCTTCCGGTAGATCGTATCGAAGAAAAGCCTTCCCGATGCGACACCGACACGTAGGAATCCCGAATGGACACGAACGAGCTCCGAATCCTCCCAAACTTGGATAGCTTTCTCCTTGGCTTGAGTAGAGAAGGAAAGGAGAAGATTGGGTGGAAGAATGAAGGGATTTGATGGGAAAAATCTATAGGAACCTCTCTAAAATAATTTGGGGAAGAACAAGAGAGAGAAAATGGTAGGGATAATGATGAAAAAACTTGCCTAATCCTATCCTTACTTGGTCGGCCCTATAGAGCTACGTGTCCCCTCTATTAAATGATTAAAAACACCCCTCCCACTAATCTATTGTTTAATATTAGGAAAGGGCTAAATGGTTGAGGCTAAATTAGTCATTCTAACTCTCTAATCTAACCAAAACATATCCATAATTAATTAGTCTAACCACTAACTAAAATAATATCATGTGGGCTATGGCTAACTAGTGTGTGGGTTCCACTAGAGTCAACACTACCCCGGGTCCCCGTTACAAGTCAGATTGAGTTGAAATTCGAAACCGACTCAAATAACCCCAAAATAATATTATAAATAAATAAATAATTTCAAAAATATTCTAAAATAAAAAATAACAAAAATATCCCTGTTCCTGAAAACTGGGGGTGACAAATCTATCCACCTTAAAAAAATTTTGTCCTCAAAATTAAAACGAAACAATAGTAAAATATCAAAATCACAAGTCATGGCTTAAAATTTAAAATAATTAAAATCACAAAAAACAAAGCATGAATTAAATGAATAAAATTATAAAATTTAAAATTACTCTCAAATAGAAACTGGGTGCTATAAGTCTATCCACCTTAAAAGAATCATCCTCAAAAATTAAAATAAAGTAAACACAGAAAAGATTATACAAATCGATAATCGTATGCGTCTGTCCAATCATCATGATACTCAGAATCTATGTCATGCCAGTGAGCAAGGCTACGATAATCACAAAGTCCTCAACTATGGTACATACCTCTAGAATCATGGTATTTAAAATTTTTGCATTGTCGCATGCTTGGCAGCAAAAACCTTAAATTCCCACACCCGAAAAATACGACCATAATTCGACTATATGTCCTCACTATGCCTGCTAGCATGACCCTAGAGTATTCTAAAATCTCATAATCGAGGCAACCTAGCCCATATGACTTATCTCAGAAGGAAATCACATCACAAGAACAAATTTTATCAAACGATCAAGAAACAGATGGAATCAAATTTCAAGACAGTTTATAAGAAGGCAAATACGGAAAGGAGATCAAAATATTAGAACATGCTATCTGCTCTGCTACTGTCTGAGTGGGCTCAACTATCACGGCAAAAGCTTGCCCCTGCTGGCCTCCTCTAGCCTGCTGCACTCTGTCCTGGCCTTTTCGGATTCCACTAGCGTGGCAATCCCTCAGCTGGTGGTCAGGCGCCCCACAGCATAGGCAGACGCCCAACCTCTTCCTACAAACCTCTCGAGTGTGTCCCAGCTTCCCGCAGAAAGTGCACTGAGTAGCCTGTCTCTGGCCCCGTCCCTGGTACTGCTGGGCGCGCGCTGGTGCCTGCTGTAACTGCAACTAAGGCTTCTGCTGAAACTACCTCTGCTGGAAATGAGGGTGCTTCTCTGGCCCCGCATTCGAGCTCGCTCCAAGAACGTCACTGCCCCTCTTCGGCTTGAGGCCGAAGTCCTCCTCTGCAATCTACACCTCCATCAGGATCTGCTCGAAGGTCGCATCACGTCGCCCAGAGGTACGAGTGCGTACTACATGTATTAGACCCCTTCAGAACTTTCGGGCCTTGCACCCCTCATCATGGATCAGACTGGGTCCAAACCTACTCAGGAGGAAGAACTCCGCTGCATACTCGTCTACCGACGAGTTCCCCTGCACGAAACTGGCAAACTGTCCCTCCAAAGCTGTCAAGGCCACATCTGGGTAGAACTTTTCCTTAAAGAGCGTCCTGAAGCTCTTCCAAGTCAAACCCCTCACCGACGCATGTGGATCCGTACGAAACCAAGTCAGCGCTATATCAAAAAACTGGCTCACTGCAGATGTCACCCAAGGCCCTTTCGGGACCTCTGCCAACTCCAGACTCCGCTGGACATCCTCCAACCAGTCATCCGCATATAGGATACCCTCGGTACTCTTGAACTCCCTCGGGTTCATCTTCCTGGAGTCTAGGTGCGTACCGGGCCTCCCCTGACCCTGCTGCTGTACTGGTGCTCCCTGAACTGTACCCGGTGTACCCCTCTCTACTGCTGCCATCGCCAGCTGATGGAAGTTCTCCATGCTCCGTCGTAACAACTCTGTCTATACGTTCTGGGTCTACAACATCTGCTGCAGAAGGGCCATCATCCCCTGAGTATCAGTTGATAGCGGAGGCGGCGGTAGAAGAATATCAGGAATGACCAGGGACGGTCCCGTTGCTGAAGGTGGAAGACCTCCTGGAACCGTCGCTGCTGCTGCTCCCGCCTGAGGAACAGGAACTGAGGTGGCAGCTTCCTCAACTGCAGCTCCCTCAGCCGGAGGTGGAAGACCTCCTGGATCGGATCTCTCTGGAACTGCACTAGGCCCTGCTGCCTGAGAATGAGTCACTGTCATCCTGAAGACGAATTGACCCCAAGAGATCAATATGGCACAAGATAAGATATTATCAAAGGAGGACAATTGAATTCAAATGCAAGAAGAGTTGTCATGGTAATCAAAAGATCAAAAATTTTCTAAAATATGATTGAGTAACTCCTATCATACCCTAGATCCTATGTCCTAATCGCAGGCTCGTAATTAGCAGTCTTAATCGAGCACCATTACGAGATCGCACTAATTGCGACTATGACCTGCATGGGCCACCACAAAAATGTGTTACGACCCACACCCTGAAGAGGGACATGAGCACGTGGTTACGTCCAGCCTACGTCGCAGAATCGACAGTAGAATGTTGTATATAGGGTCTGTAAATACTACGACTAAAACAGATAAAGGTACCTGTACAGTATATACACTCCGAATGGAGGTGACATAGCAATACAGTCTCAATCACAAATATAAAACTAAGGTAGATAGCATGAAAAAGGAATATGATAGATGAAAGCAGGAAATAAGTTTAAGGTCCACACAAGTCCAGAGCTATACATGACATCACAGAGTCACAGAAAAAATATATAAGATACTACAACTGAATCGGATATAGTAGTTATCACAATAAAAACTATCAGTGAATGTACTCGCCTGTGGTCCTGAACTGATAAGGTGAACAGACGCTCAGAGTAATCACAGACCTAAAATAAAATACTATAAGTCAAACATGGTCTTATACTAAAAAGAAAACTAATTTAAGTCATGAATGCAAGTCGAAGTCAAACTAGGTCAAACTGAGTCATACTAGATCATACCAGGTCACTGGGAGTCAAATCCAAGTCAAACTAGGTTAAACGGGGTCAAAGGTAGACTTACAGTTGACTTTTGGTCAACTGGTCAACCCTGGTCAACTCTGGTCAACTCTAGGTCAACTCTAGGTCAACCCTAGGTCAAACTAGTCTAATGTTGACCAACTGTTGACTTCCTGTCAACTGGTCAACTCTGGTTTGGTTTCGGTCAAATCTAGTCACTTATAGGCTAAGTTTGACTCTCGGTTGACTTTTGTTGACTTTTGGTCAAAATGGTCAACCAAAGTCAAAACTAGTCTAGAAGCGCTATTTCTGACCAAGGGAACCAAGTTCTAACCATATCTTAATCTCTAAACTCAAATACCTTAGTTTTTATGTATTACCTACATTACCCTTACCAAGGTAATCCCGATTACCTTTCACATACCACTCTAACCTAGGAATACTTACCTAGGTTTCCTAGGATAGCTAGATACTATCCTATACTAAC
Organism: Iris pallida; assembly: GCA_029216955.1. Taxonomy (NCBI): domain Eukaryota; kingdom Viridiplantae; phylum Streptophyta; class Magnoliopsida; order Asparagales; family Iridaceae; genus Iris; species Iris pallida. The sequence continues at coordinate 46,777,980 of JANAVB010007399.1, forward strand.
ATTACCTACCATAAAATCCTAGTTCCTAGCTCATCTAACCCATCTTAGGTTACATGTTGGTCATCTAACCATTACCTTACCCTTACCCTTACCCTTATACCATTCTCACATTTACCTAAACACTCACACACACAACTCACTCACTCACTCACACATGGTGACATATAGGCTCTTACCTACACTACTAAAATCTGCTTATTGGCGACGTAAATTTAGCGACGTTAAAAAGACGTCGCCAAATTATGGACATTAGCGACGTATAAATGAAACGTCGGTAACCGTCGCTACTAGCGACACAAATGGCGACGTGACAACGACGTATACTATTTACGTGAGCTAGTCGTCGCCAAACGTCGCTAAAACGTCGCTACTTGCGACTGTTTTAGCGACGTTAATAGTATCGTCGCTAAATTCTAACTAAATTAAAATTTTCCCCTCCCGAATTCATTTCCCCCCATTCATTTCACTCTCTCACTCTCTTCCTCCGACACTCTCGCTCTCACTCTCTCCGGCACTCTCGCTCTCGCTCTCACTCTCTCCGGCGACTTCACTCTCTCTGACGACTCTCCTCTGGTACGTGACTCCCTCTCTCTCTCTATTTGTTGTTGGTGGTTGGGGGGGTACTGGTGGCTCGGGGGGAGGGGCAGGGGTGGTGCGGGTGGTTGGGGGTGAGAAATGGTTGGGGGGTGGCTGGGTGGGTGGGACAGGGAGGTGTGATGGCGGCTGGGGATGAGGGCGGTTAGGGTTAGGGTTAGGGGTGGGGTTAGGGAAGGGTATGGACGGTTAGGGTTAGGGTTCGGGTTAGGGTTAGGGGTGGGGTTAGGGTTAGGGAGGGGTGAGGGCGGTTAAGGTTAGGGTTCGGGTTAGGGTTAGGGTAGTGTATGGGTTGGAGGGGACTGGGGAGGGGGGGCTGGTGGGGGAGGGGTTAGGGATAGGGTTCCGGTTAGGGTTAGGGGTAGTGTAGGAGGGGAGGGGAGAGGGGTGCGGGGGGACTGGGTCAGGGGCACCGATAGTGCAAAAAAAAACTGATAATTTAGTAATAGTTATTTGTTTTTCGACACCGAAAAATGTGATACTCCGATTCGAAACCAAGTACCGATAGTGCCGATATTTGTAACACGTAGTTTTGTTGGTTGGTTAATTTATAACACGATAGTGCCGATATTTGTAACACATACCGATAGTGCCGATATTTATAACACGTCGTTTCCTTGATTCCGATACTCATAGGAATGGTCCCGAGTCACGCTCGTAGTATGTAGTATATTTGTTTTAGTTTGTAGTATATTCATTTTAGTTTTTAAGTTTTAGTTTTGATGTTTATTCATTTTAGTATGTAGTATGTAGTAGGAATGGTCCCGACTCATAGGAATGGTCCCGAGTCACGGTCGTAGTATGTAGTATGTAGTATATTCGTTTTAGTTTTGAAGTTTATTCATATTTGTAGATATCTAGAAATGGCTATATTCATGTATCTGCTAGACCGTTCGTGGATGTACAACCGCATTCGAGATGACATGTGCGGTGTGCGAGATGAATACATCACCGGAGTAGAACAATTTCTCCAATTCGCGAAGGCATTTTCTCAATCCATGGACTACGTGGACATTAAGTGCCCGTGTGCAAAATGTCAGAACATGAAGTTTCAACCAGAATTGGATGTGACGTATCATTTATACACAAAGGGTTTCCTTCCGAATTACTACCAATGGACCGTACACAGAGAGCTTGTACCTTTAGCATTCCAAGCGGAGCCTTATGTGGAGCCTTATGTGGAGCCTTATATGGAGCATTATATGAATGCCCACAACCGAACTGGTGTCGACAACGAGTACGTGAACTTGGTCTTCGACGCTGCGGGGTCTAGTTTCGATCCATACAATCGTGACGCAGCTGAGGAGGCACCGAATGCCGATGCCGCGAAGTTCATGGAGTTGTTGGAGAATGCAAGGACTCCTTTATACCCTGGCTGTGAGAACCATTCACCGTTAGAGGTGATCACTCGGCTCTTGAGCATAAAGTCTGACTTTAACATGTCCCAAGAATGCTACAATAGAGTGCTCGAGTTGATTACCGATATCCTGCCGGAGGGTGCCAAGTTACCGAAATACTTCTACCGCTCTAAGAGGATGGTGAGATCTCTCTGGATGGGATACGACAAGATCGATTGCTGTCAGAACGGATGCATGCTTTACTACAAAGATCACAAGGATGCAGAAGTGTACGGATTCTGTGGTGCTGATCGCTACAAGCCAACTACTGCAGGCAAATCTAGAAGACCGACTGCTTCAATGCACTACATGCCGTTGATGCCGAGGTTTCAGAGATTGTTCATGGTGAAAGAGATTGCCGAAAATATGAGTTGGCACAAGCGATAACAGACCGAAGGAGTGTTGGATCACCCATCTGATGGAGAAGCGTGGAAGCACTTCGATCGAGCATATCCTAATTTTGCTTCTGATGCACGTAATGTAAGGTTAGGGCTCTACTATGATGGTTTCACCCCATTTGGTCTTTCAGGCTCCCAATATTCATGCTGGCCGGTAATCCTCACTCCGTACAACCTACCGTCTTGGATGTGCATGAAGACATATTACATGTTCTTAACTATTATCATCCCAGGTCCGAACAACCCAAAGAGGAACATAGACGTGTACTTACAGCCGTTGATAGATAAGCTGAAGCAGCTATGGGAAACAGGGGCGTACACGTATGATGCTTCAAAAAAATAAAATTTTTAGATGCGGGCAGCACTAATGTGGACAATCAACGACTTTTTGGCTTATGGAATGTTATTTGGATGGAGCACTCATGGTCGACTTTTATGTCCGTATTGTATGGACCGTACTAAGGCTTTTCGTTTGAGACACGGAGGAAAGCCATATTTTTTTGATTGTCACCGGCAGTTCTTGCCGAAAGACCGTCTGTACTGTAGGAACAGAACTGCATTCCATGCCGGAGCTATGGAGAAGGGCGATCCACCGCCAATGTGGTCTGGAGAGGTCACATTGAAGCAAGTAAAAGAAATCCCAAGTGCTATTGAAGATCCTACAACGAGCAGGCATTGCGAGGGATTTGGCGAAGATCATAACTGGACCAAAAGAAGTATACTCTGGGATCTGCCATATTGGAGCACAAATCTGATTAGACATACCTTGACGTCATGCATATCGAAAAGAACATGTTTGATAACATAATTAATACTGTAATGGGCGTCAAGGGAAAGACAAAAGACAATCAGAAGGCTAGATTAGACTTAGCCGAAATATGCAGACGCCCTACATTGCACATGATAGACAACAGGAAGAAAAAGCTTTTGCGGCCTAAGGCAATCTACTCGCTAGACAAGGAGGACAAAGTGAAACTTTATAGATGGATCCAGGATTTGAAATTTTTGGACGGATACGTCTCCAATCTAAGAAGATGTGTCGACATAAAGGAGTGTAAACTGACCAGAATGAAGAGCTACGATTGCCACGTATTCATGGAAAGGTTAATTCCTATTGCATTTCGAGAATTTTTACCGCCGGTAGTCTGGGATCCATTAACAGAGCTTAGCATATTCTTCAGAGATCTTTGTTCTTGCAAGTTGCTCGTCGATCGTTTAGAGAAGCAAGAGAATGACATTGTGGTAACACTTTGCAAACTTGAGAGAGTTTTTCCTCCTGCATTCTTCGACTCAATAGAGCATTTGCCGATTCATCTTATCCATGAGACTCTTGTTGCCGGACCTGTCGTTTATCGTTGGATGTACCCGTTCGAGCGACAGTTGAACCACCTCAAGAGAAAGGTAAAAAATAAGGCATGGGTGGAGGGTTCAATTTGTGAAGCATATGTCCTTGAGGAGATTTTAAAGTTCTGTTCCATGTATTTTCAGCCTCATATTGCTATAAACAGAATAAGGGATCCCAGAAATGACGACGGCTATGAAGTTGGTATGGAGGCAAAACTGAAAGTATTTACTGTCTACGAAAAACCATCTGGTAAAATAAAAAAAAAGATATCTAAATGACGACGAGGTTAGCGCTGCAATGTTATATGTATTGCTCAACTGCGACGAGGAAGAACTGGACAAGCTAGAGAGGTAAGTAAAATTATTTTGCGTGCTTCGTTGCTTCTGAATATAACTAATATACCTATGCTTCGTTGCTTTTCAGCATATTTAAGGATGAGGTAACGTCCAACAATCCGTACGCAACCGAGGAGGAAGTAGAACGACAAATGAGACTTTATTTTTCTTTTTGGTTGAGAGCATATGTACGAACGTAGTCACAATTTACTTTTTCTGTACATTTATACTTGCACATAATAATTAAGTTAGCATCATTTCTATGGTATTTAGGTTGATCGTCCCGAGGCAATCCTTGAGAATGAGTATATTAAAACTCTAGCCAAGGGGCCAATTTATCAAGTGAAGACCTGGCCAAGTTACTGCATAAATGGTTTCAGGTTCAAGTCAACAAATGCTTGAATAAGAGACGACTTCTTGGATTTGGATTCTACGAAGAATAGCTGTTTGTGCATAAAATCTTCAAAGACATCGACCCAGGCAATGACTTCTTTGGCGTCTTACGGGAGATTGTGGAACGGACATACAATTATGCTATAGAACCTTGTAAGATCGTCTTCTTCAGATGTGACTGGTTCGATCCGATCCAGGGTCGAGGTTGGAGAGTTGACAAACATGGTCTTGTTGACATAAATTATCGCCGTCGATATCAAGCTTATAAGTCGTTTGTTCTAGCAAGCCAGGCTCAGCTAGTTTACTTTACCAGCTATCCAAAACGAGGAGCCGGGAGATCAGATTGGTGAGCATTCTGTAAGACTAAAGCTCGAAATACCTTCAATGTCGACGAGATAGCTTATCAGGAAGACGAACTATCTCTTCTTACAAATATTGCCGATGTGGACTCAATGAAAGTTCCTCATGACATGTTTCATCAATTGGAAGAGGTAGAAGTATCTGAAGAGGAAGATGAAGTTGATAGAAGTGAAGAGGAAGAGCTAGAGGAATAGGAAGAGGAAGAGGAAGAGAAAGAGGAAGAGGAAGAGGAACAAGATGAATTTTCAGAAGAGGATTGAATATGTTTAATTTTCAGATGTAGTATGGTTTACTTTTGTTTTTTTTCAGATGTAGTATGGTTTACTTTTGTTTTAGCAACGTTAATAAGCGACGTTTTCAGATTTAGTATGGTTTACTTTTGTTTTTTCAGATATAGTATGGTTTACTTAGCGACGTTCCCTGGCTGTAGTATGGTATACTTTTATTTTTTTAAGATGCAGTATGGTATACTTCTGTATTTTTTCAGATATGGGTCGACGTGGATCATTTGGTTCCGGTCCTGGTGGGAGTCGACGAGCCCGATCGTCTCCATCTACCACTCCTATCGACTCCTTATCCCTCCGCACTCCACCATACACTAGCGGTCTAGTCGCCGGCAGTGCCTCCATACCCGGCTCTAGCAGTTCGAGACTAGGGCCTTCTTCTTCTACGCAACCAGTACCGTTGAGTATTCCAGAGGTCGACCCCACTATTGAGGAGCAGGCCGAGGCCCACGTCGAGGTCGAGGACGATGGCGAGGCCCACGCCGAGAGCGAGGGCGAGGCCGAGGGACAGGCTGCGGGCAGGGGGCGAGGCAGGGGCATAGTGCAGCTCCCATCTGAGACAGATCCTCCATGTCGTCCGGAGGGGGATCTGAGGTTGGAGATTTAGGCCTGTACTCGGACCAGGTGGTAAGTAAAATTATTGTATTTATTTTTCTAAATTTATTATAAACTTGTTTAATAAATTTTAATTTCTATTTTACAGGTATTATCCCTCCTCCATACACCGGGCGCTGGGTACATTCCTGCGACAGAACTACGGAGGACCTTGGATCAACTGGAGGGATGTCTCGGCCGATAGGAAGGCCTTTTGGTTTGAGCACTTTTCGGTACGTAAAAGTTTATTTCCTTTTAACATTTAGTATGTTATGTTATAACTTATGTACTTCTATGATTTTTTCAGCGGACTTACTTCTTCTCTCCCCAGCGTATCGTTGCAGTCGAGGCTATATTTTCCACCATCTGTAACGCCCCAGTCCCAAAATACTTAGGACCAAGTACGTAGACATGCCAGCTGCATATATACGATGAATACTCTAATATATAGAATCCTCGTATATATACATAAGCTGTAATAATATAATCGCAGGCCAGAAAAATTAGTAAAACTATATCTCATCCACAGCAGACACAGAAGATATAAGAAGTCAAAATAGAATAAATGAGTGAGTCAAAAGATAGCTGGGTGGACATGCCCATACCAAACAGCTATATAAAAATGATCTCAAATAAAGTAGATGTCCACTATGAGTCTCAAAGAACCACATGAATCTAGATATCAGCGGGAGACGTCTCGTCATCAAGGTACGTTGGATCCAGTGCTGAGCCATACTCCTGCGAAAAATCGTCTATACCTGGAGAGATCACCAGGTCCTCAGAGGGACGTAACAAGATACATGAAGAACATGCCATATGAACTGAATATAAATGCACCATAAAAATAAAGATAAAGTAAAA